>VYZQ01035316.1:11111-32758 GCA_013400655.1 Mystacornis crossleyi | reverse complement strand
AATTAAAAGATTAACAGCACGTACAGTAATTTACCCAAAAGGCATGTGTTAATTCGTTAAAACACTAAAGATCTTTATGCTGTCTTTTTTGATGCCATCAAAATATTTTCCGTGGAACTGGTTGAACCTGGTCTCTTCATTAGAAATTCTTCTGCAGAGTAAGACAACTTATTTTCATATCTAATTGCATAAGGAATTATAAATTATCTTTTCTAAGAGACCTGTGACACTAAAACACAGAATGAACGAATAAAATGGATTTGTTCTAGTACAAATGAAGATATATGGCAGTATTTTTATTACAGACACCATTTGTTTGGGCTGGGCGTCTGAATATTTTACCATAAGATGCAAAGTGCTATTTGTCGAGCAGTCATTCTAGCAATGCATCTTAAGGTGTTTTGCAACTAATTGCCGTGAAGTGAAGAAACCCAAATCAACAAAACCCACTCCCACCCATAAAATAAAACCCTATGCAGAATGAGATAAATCTGTTCCAAGGGAAATACATTTTATGTGCATTCATAGAATCAGTGAGATCTGCTTCTTGGATCAAACATATAGCTTTTCTTTTGCTCAGCGAGGAAAGACCTGTTGATTCCAAAAGCGTGCTTCAGCTCAGCAAAAGGGTGACTTTCTGCAAGTGAAGTGGTTTCCCTCTAGTTAAGAGATGCTTCAGTGTAGACTGGAGCACACAGGCGAAGGATTTCACGTCTGGGTTCTCTTGGAGATGATGTATAGAATAGTTTACTGGAGGTGGGGTGGAAAGGGAAATGTAGGTCCTGCTCTGGCTCCATTAGTGTCACACAACATGAGGGGCTGCCGTTCTGCTGCACAATTAGGATGTCCCTCCCTCTTGGGGACTTCCAGTGGAATCCTGAACAATTTGCCTTCCTGCCTTGAAAACACAACTGATAGGTTCTCCTTTGGAAACAACAGGGTGTTGAACAGTATGAAGTGACATGGTAATCTGAGAATTGAATATTAACCTTATGGCAGAATTCAGTAGAAACTTGAAATTATTAAAGATTTTTCTTTTGTAACTTCTTATAGAATTGTATTCTGGCACTGAAAGTTTAAAATATTTTATAGTACATTTACCATTTTGTACTGCACTGTGTCAGTGTTTTTGCCAAGGCTGTTTGAATGTTGCTGAATGTCTGTTTAACCATATTAAGCCCTAATAATTATTTAGTGCAAGGAACAAATTAATATTATACTGACCTTTGGAGGGTTGAATTAATAAATTTATCACAAGGATTAGTTTGGAACTGCATAATAGAGATGTTCTTTTTTTTATTTATCCAGAGCTGCTTTTGTTATGAAGTTTACTAATACAAAGCTGCTTCTGTTAAGGTGATTGTTATTCCTAGATACTAAAAGATCAAGCCAAATTGTCTAAATCCCAATGTATGGATGGATTTATGAATTTTCCTAGAAGGGCGCCAAAAGGGTAGTATGACACTTCATAAAGGCAACTAGAAAAGAAATGTAATAATTTTTAGCTAGAGAGCTTCTATGGTCTGGTTTGAGTGGTATGAGACAAAAACCTCAGTATTTATGGTGAAATCTGTATTACCCTTTAAAAAAAATTTATGCCTAATAATCCAAAGTGATTTCAATTACAAGGTTAAGGAACATTTTTGTAGTCATAAAAACATGAGATTTTTTTTTTCCCCTTAGCTTTCTGTAGCTCTGTATTAAAACTTCATTTTCCAAGAACTTCTTATGCTTCACAGTTTGGAGTGTGTGTCAGTACAGGGAAGTAGGGAGAGAGAAAGCCTTAAAGAGTAGAGAAAGCCTAAAAGAATAATGACAGACAAGTTTTTCTACACTGTTTGTAATAGCAGTGTCGTGACTTTGTGAGGGACAGCCGTGTGATTTTTGGTAGCGTAGTAAGCATGGGCAGTATGCCACTGAGGTCCAGCAAATCCCTGTCCCACTCTTCTCCTTCCTGACCGAGGCTGGGATGGAGTTGCAGGTACAGCTGTAGCACTGGCGTGGCACTGTGATGCCCCAGGGTCACAATGTCAGTTTTGTGGAAGGAGGGACTGTTACAGAACAAAATCGCCATCATACATCTTCAAGGCTTCTCCTGAATCTTTCTCTTTTTATATCTGCGTCTCTTGTGCACAAATTCTCATTTTGCATGTAAATGTGAAGGAGATGGTGAAATCTTAGCTGCAGATGGAAAAAAAAAACAAACCTCCAGTGTGTTCATATTTTAAAAAAATCCAGAATTAGAAGGAGATAAATTTATGTAGCCTTTGCACCATAATAATACGGCAAGACCTGACACAAAGCCATAAGGCTTTTTTCACAGATTTAGTTGTCTGGAAATTGTGCAATGCTGTTTAAATAGAATGTCTTTTAATAGATCGCAAGAAATTTAAAAAATAAATTAAAAAAATCATGTTTTCACCAAGGATTACATGATGGCAGTGTTAACTCCCATGCAATTAATAGACAGCGTGTACTTTGTTTTCCTTTGAGTGCTTAGCGTTTTCTCTAGATTTTATCTGGTCACGTATCCAGGAACTGGGTATGGATGCAAGCTGCTGTTAATTGAACTGTATTTAGGACTATTAAAACCATCATATGTGCAGTATGGCAAGATGTGTATCTAAATGTGCATTTGCAGCAATGTAGCTGTGGCATGCTTATCCTGTAGTAGATAGGCAGCCCCTAGTCCACGTATTTTTAGACACAAAACCTAATTGGTTTATGACAAAATAACTTCTTATATTAGCATAGCATTTATCTTTTACAAAACCTGCAGTTATTTTCCCAGAACAGTTGAGAGGTAGAATTTGTAGCTTAACAGGAATACGTTCTAATTTTGTCGTGGAGCATTGGCCCATTGAGTCAGGTCTTGTGTTGTAGCAATTTCTGTAGATAAAGGAAGGCTAGTCCTGGTTTCCCCTATCTCATACACCTACTGAATGTCTTTTTTACATCCAGCTAGTTGTGTGATGTGTATTTGTGGGGAAGAAGATGCTGTTTTATATGAGGAGTGATCAGTTCAAGTCTGGAAGCAAAAAAAAAAATATCCCTTATTTCCGTGCTTGATGTATTAAGTCTTTTATATGTTTTATAGAAAAAGGGCTGTGTTTGTACAGAAGGAGGTGCCAGAACGCCAATAGAAGTATAGTAGCTCATCTGATGGGTGGGACAGATGTCCGCGTGCTGTTTGGAAAAAAAAATTAACCCCGTGTGGGAGTGTAATATCTGGCATTGTTAATTCTTGACATTTTGTTTCCCATACTTCTGGGCCTCTTGATGAGGGGAGTTTCATCTTCTCTGTAAAAATTTAATTTGTAAAGATAAAAAAAATTCTTAGAGGATTCCATCAGAAGCTTGTTAGCATGATCCTGTCTTTGGCATGAGAACATGGAATAGAAAAGAATCCAAGCATTTTAATTTGCTGGGAACAAAAAGAAGCTGGTTGGTAACTTTGGGATGCAGTCTTGCTCTCTGAAGCACATTACTTTGCGGGCGTGCAGGCACGTGACAGTGTGATCGTACATGGAGCTGGGTTGGTTTCAAACACGCCTGGGGCTCCTGTGGCCCTTTTGTTATTTCTCAGCCTTTGGCACTGAGTGCCGGTGGGGGATGTGTGGAGATGGGGAAACGAGAGAAATGGATATTAGAATTCAGTAGCAGACTTAAATTAAGCAGAAACCTCAGTATGTTATAAACTTGTAAGGCTATATATACACTATGGCATGTGGCTGGACCATAGTCATGCTCAGCAAACCACTGAATATTATAGGACAGTTCCTATGTTTTCTAATTCTTCCCAGAAAAAAAGAGGGGTTTAGTACTATCTTGTTATCGTATTCCTACCGTTGGCAGCACAGCAATTTGAACTTTCAAAAACTGCAGATTAGACATGTCCCTAAAATTATATGTACTATTTAGCATCTTACTGGTGTTCTGGCAGAACAGCACAGGGACTGACAGAAAGTGGGGCTGGAAGTGACTGAAGGGGGCTAACGGAGTTTAGTGAAGGTTATGGAAAAGCAGTGCTTTCCAGCAGGTGTCCCGTGAAGGGAGATGGGAAAGGATGAGAGATGCCAAAGCAGGACCTTCTCACCATGAACATGACTTTTTCAGCCAAGAGGAGTCCAGGCTGGCAGTGTGTCACGGTTTGACGCAATGTCATTTGGGACTTTGCATCCGTAGCAGGAAGAGTTAAGAACAGGAGTAAAAAGGTGGTAATAGTAGAGATAATGACCTGACCTCTTAACATGTAAGCATGGAGTGCATATCTCAGAGGAAAATATTCCTTGCAATGGTGGAAACTGAAATGCAGGGTTCTGCTACTATTGTAGTAATGCCAAAAATGGAACTACAAAGGTTTGTATTGGTGTGAAGACTAAGTGAAATAGAAAAGTTAAATGGGCATCGAGTGCTGTGATGTAGGGTCCAAAATCAGCTCACACAGTGCTGTCAGTGTTTGTAGTTGTTGGTGTTGTAGCTTCAATAAGGGATTCTTTACCAGAAAATTAAGGCATGTTTTCAGTTACAGAACGGTAAATAAAGTCAAATGCTGCTGAAGTCAGTGGAGTTTTTGATTTCCACTGATGTAATTGAGGGCAGAGGTTGAAACATTATTTTCGTTTCCAGATGTATCTCAAGCTGTATTTCAAACTCGTTTTATATGAACAAGTAAATATTGTGTTGTGAGGTGGGTTGGAGCATAGGCAACACAGGTTCACATGAATTTATGTGTATTAATATGTGGTTAGTGATCCTATACTTGATTGTTTGCAAAGAGCTTGTTTGGGGTGTTCCATTCATGTAATTTTTTAGCTGTATCCTAATATGGAAAACCGAACTCAATACAGGTATTCTGGAGTGAGTTATTTAGCTACAGGAGATATAGGCCAAAGCCATTTTACTACAGAACAGTTTTCCTTATTTGAAAACATCCTTTTGCAGGATATTTTTTGTTTAATGATGTTCAGAGTAATTTGATTGTTATTTCTAATACAACATCGAAGCTTGGGTTTGGGTTCTTGCTTGCTTACGTGAATACCCGAGACAGTGACTTAGACTGGGACAAAAAAATAGGGATTGCCTGTAGGAATCCTCCTACCACTTCAGGGTCATGGACAAAGACAACCTGTGTCCTCAGAGGCCAGAAGTGTGGGAACTCTAAGACTGAAAGTAAGGAACCATGTGTGTCTTAATATATACAAGATTTGACTCAGTTTCAAGTACTTTTCTTAAGACGGAGGAAGGAGACACGTGAAGCTTGGGTTTAAGAGCCCTAAAGTAGGGTATGGTGTTGCTTTAGTTGTGTGTCTGTGTGTGTTTGATTGAAAGTAGGGATAGCAAATATCCACTGTCTTGGCAAGGACTGAGAAGTTGGTCTTTAACTTGACTAATACGTATGTGTATGTAGGAAGGTTTTAAAAGAAGGGGAAAATACTTGTTAATTTGGACTATTTGTGGTTGAAATATGAACACTTGGGTGCAATAAGGAGAAATACAGTAACTTTTTGTTTTCAGAGAACTTTTTAAAAATACTAATTCAAATTAAGATTCATGTATTTTGTAAGGTTTTCACATAGGGTGGAAAGCAGGGTACCCGGTCTGACTGCACCCATAAATCAAGATGGTGCCTTCTTTTCTGTGAAGCTTAAGGTAAAAGAGGTTTGGTTTTAAAGCACAAGGTGGTTATTACTTGTCTGTAGACTTCTAAATAATATACAAATGCAAAAGATTTTTATTTGATTAACTCTTTTTTAAAAAAATTTATTAACAAGGTGCTTATGTGGGAGCATTCATCAGAAGCTTTAGAAATTGTGGGAGATTTATGATGTCATATGATGTCATTACAGCAATACGCTGCATTGTAAAACTTCAGAGCAACCACTGCTGTACCACCAGGGTGAATAATGGAGCATTCATTCACTCCTACCAAATCCCAACATCAAATATTCCACAGGCTCTCTTAAAACACAAATTGTGCCTGTAGGAACATGTACTGAGAAGTAATGTTTCAGAGGATATAATCAGAGTACCTCAAAAAGAGTGGTAGGTATTTTAATTCCCAGAAGTTGTTGTGTTAAAACTGAACAAAAGCTCGAGATTCTTGGAGGTAAAGGCTCTTCATATGGGAGTGGCTCAAAAAAAATCTTGGCTATCTTGTGCGGAACTGGTGAGAAGGAATTCTAGAGGCCAAATGCTGCTCGGCTACACCATCCTATGTTTGGAGTAGTGCCAAAGACGAGCGCTTTCCCTGCTGCAACTGGACTGGGGGGAGTACAGCTCTGAGGGGTCTGAGCAACCAGTGACTCTGCTCTAAACCACACATAAAACAAGTTTAGCAATCTTGGACTGTTGAACAATGATTCATTTTATAATATGACCGCAAAATGTAGCTGTGTTGGTAATGATTGTTTCAAACAGCTCGAGAAACTGAATGAGCAAGGAGAAGTTGGGATTACCCTTAGCCCTACTAAGTGTCCTTGTTGGGCCGGAGGTCAAGGTTTCCCGGTATAGCTTTTGCCCTGGGCTGCACAGGCAGGCAGGGCAGAGCTCTGCTTGCAGTAGACAGACAAAGGTCTCATTCTTTAGTGGTAAATGTGCTTTAACAGCCACCACTGTATACTAATACTTAAAATGAAAGGAAATGTTAAGTCTGCTGCATGTTACTTGTTCAGGATGTTAACAGCTATATGGCAAATACATCTATAGTAGAGGAGGGAGAGGAAGATACAAGCAACTTTCCTAGCCATCCTTTCATATCTGTAATTACATCCAGACTTAGCAGCAGTGTCATTTCATTTTGCAGAGGAGCGTGGCAACCCTTGAAGTGAGATTTGTTGGTGTTCAATCCCACGCGGTAGAAAAGGTCCATTGTGCTCTGACCCGCTTTAAAACAAACCATACTGAACCATGCATGCATACTCAAAGAGTCCCCCCTTTTTATAGACAACTGCCATTTGTTGCAAGGGTTGCTATGGCAAACCAGGGCAGAAAATCCTGTCTTGATGTTAAAGCGAAATACTTAGAAATTGTAAGGAGACAGATTTTGAGAATATAAATTAATTAAATGGCAGTAATTGCATTATTGCACTATCTTGCCAGGGAAATAGCTATTCCTGTGAGAGTCTATTACTGTATTAGGTCTTGGAGCAGAGTGTAATTTTTTGAATGTGCTCTAGGTTTTCAAAATCTGTCTTTGTGCTTTTATTTAATTCTAACTAGTGATAAACAGCAGCTTAGCCTTGCAAAGGTGGTCATCATCGGGTGTGCTTGAGTTGTTAAATCTGTAAGAGAACTGAGTAAACATTTGCAGTTTGGGCTTTAAACTGACAGAAATAGCTGACTATAACCTCACCAAGCTGGCCTACACAGCTGCTGGATAGCTTGCCGGGTTGGGATCATTGTCTTTGGATTTGGACAGGAAACGTTACGTTTCTTCCAGATAGAAGTCCTACAGCTGTCTAATGTGCCTTTTGCTCCTTGGCTGCTGGAGGTGCAAAGTGTCAGGCAAGGAAGGAGACTTCTACAGTACATTACTTCATTTGAGAGAAAGAGGAAAAAACCAAGGCTGTTTTATGTTGCTTGTCTTATTCAACCCCCCGTGTCCTGAGTACTTAACAGGTCTGACCTTACTGCAGTTGTGCCTTTCTTCAAATTGCCAATGAAAGGATGAACAATAAGCTTCAGAAACAGAACTGATAAACTGGATGCTGCCTAGCATCTTTTTAGTGCAATAAGGAAAGCTGCTTGGACTTTCTTCTTGCTTTAAATTCTGAAAACAAAACAGTTTTCTCTCCTTACATCTACAACAGTTATTCTTTAAAATATTGCCTTACATTTTTAAGTGGAACTGTGTTACTGTCCTTTGATAACATTTGGGGAGAAATGAAGACTAAAATGCTTGTTTCCCACATCTGAAATAGGAGATTCAGATTTAAAAGGAGAAAGAGAAAAAACCACTATATAGGAAAAGAAATCAAAAATGTTTTTTGTAAATACAATACCTTGGTCCATGAAGAACCTTACTCAGGGTGATCTGGTGAGTGAAGTCCTTTCTGTAGGAGTTCTCCAAGCATCTTGGTCTTTGCTTGGTTGATCAATCAGCCTCTGCTTGGCTGAATGTGGGCACAGGCCGGTGACTCTGTGCAGATTATGCCAAAGTTGCCGGTCTTATGAATTGACCATCTGCTGTTTGCTTTTGCCTGCACTTTAGAATCAGTCAGGAAGAGCACTGGCAGTAGCCTAGGATTAGTACCTACGTCAAAATTCAGGAGCTCTAGAATCTTCTCAGTTTTGCCACTGCCTATTTGCCTTCAAAAAGTCACTTTTAGCTTAGTACAGTTTGCTGAGGGTGGTTGTGCTCGGTTGACAAATAAAGGTAAATATGTGCTTCTGTTGAACGTCTGGAGTTCATTTTAGTACACAGAGAGTGTCGTTTTGTATGTTCCCCTTGGGTTCCTGAGTAGGCAGTAGACTGTCCAATGCATCCTAGGAATGGAATGTGACAAAGCTTCTGTGTTGTGGATTGAATTTTATAAGTTTGGAAGAGAGACCAGCAGCTTCCTAAATTGGAATTTTAAAAAAGAGAAATGTAAAAATGTTTCTAACTAGTTCATGTCAGCATCTTAATCTGGAACTGGCCGTGTCTAATGCAAGATGCTTTTCATGCCATTGTGTTTGCCAGCTACCTCTTAGACTAAGGCATCTGTAGTGATTCAAGAGTTCAACTTTGTGTTAGAAAAAGAAAGGCACTTGTGCAATATCATTACAAGCTGAGCCAATTTTTTTTTTATATTACTTACTTGAATCCACTGTCTTTCCTAGTATTTCGTGAGGCATTTTTCTTTCTTGTTGCATTTATCGTTTCTCAGCTGAGAGGTTTTTCACTGCATTACCTGCCTTAAAATTATCTTCTGTTCAAGGATAAAATTAGGGAGTTTTGAAAACCTGCATATTCTGGTTGTCACTAGTGCAGACATTAGGTATAGATGACTGAGTGCTTTGAAAAGGAGTTTTGTATCCATTTATCAGCTTTTCGTAATAAAAATGACAAAGAACTAAATAATTTTAAAAATATAAAAAAGGTTAATTGAAAACTACTTTTTCATGCATGTTGCAGTCATTTCTTAGGGGTAAACATATGCATAAAACATTGTAGCTACAACCACAACATTCATATTTATTAGATGATTTTTAATACTTACTTTGCATGGTAAATGAATAATATTTATCTTAAATGCTATATTCTTCCTCTATGGTTACAACCAAAACTTAACAGATTCCCTGTGTCGAATTATATCCCCAACTACTTTCCCCCAAGGTATTTTTAAACTTTTTGCCTAAATGATGTGCATTATTTTAATTACAGCACATAATCATTATCTGGACAGTACTGGTTATTTTGTCAGTCTGAGGTACCACTTAAGTCCTTTTCTTCTCACAATTAACAGAATAATAATTGTTTCAAAGGTGGGCAGGGATATGAACCCCAGTTAAATCCTAGCAGGCGTGTCATTATCGTAGCAGGGGAAAGCAAAGGAGCAGGTCCCTCGCTGGGCGAAAGCATCGGGAACAAACGGGTGGCTATATTTGTTTTGGCAGGCTGAAGCTGTTGTGAGCCTGGAGTCCCAGCCAAAACCAAGTGAGCTTGGAGTTGACTTGAGCCATTTCTCAAATGTTTTTGTGAACTCTCACTTTTTTTTTTTTTAATTCCCCATGTTGTTTTAATTATATTTCTCAGTGCTGGAAACATCATGCTAGATCTTCCATGTTTCGGGATTATTTGTGAAAAGATTTCTCATCAGCTAATAGCAGTTGTTTAACAAAAAATCTTCATTGGTTAGGGTAAAATCTGAGCTCAGATGTGTGATCACATAAGGGAAAATTCCATTGAGACTTGGAGTGGAGTGAAGCCCTCTCCTTAATACTTTTGTCTAACATATGTCACTGTATTAAAAATAATTACTTTGGTTCCTTGGAGGGGGAGAAGAAGGGTTTTTTTAAAACCTGGAATTCTATATTGAGTAGGCAAATAAACTCCTGAGATTGCTTTCATTGGAAAAGGATATTTTAAATGGTACCTTTTACTTGAATGTTGGCCAGTTTAATTTAGATTATTGCTTCTGACAATTAACCTCATGTTGGGCTGCACTTGTCTCATTAGCAATGTGGCGAGTGATGAACTTGGATCCATGAGGGCTCAGCTCTCACCTGGGAAACTCCCCCCGCCAAGGTTGTGCCACTGGTTATTAACAAAATATTAACAATTAACAAATCTACGTAAAAGCCGTCTGTGGAGGGCTGAGACTGGGGGATTAAACAAATATATTAGTAGTCTTATAAAATTCTTAGAATAGTTTTGCCAAGAGAGAAAGTTAAACAGCAGAGGAGGGATGGACATAAGTTTTAAAAATATGTTATTTCGAGATGATCTGGTTTTGATGTTTTCCTTTTTAAACCTTTTGTAGTTTGAGACAGTTTCTCCTTCAAAATTTATCTGCTTTAAAAACAATTTTTTAAATAAAAAGGAAATAGAGTGAGAGTAAGAATATGGCTAAATAATTAAAGAATAAAATTCTTAAATTCTGTTTGAGTGTAATGCTTCATCTGCCAGGAAATGATCAGTTGATTTGTTTTTCATTTAAGCAAAACCAGTTACGCAACTTGTGGTTTTATGAACTGATTCTCTCTCTTTTTCTCCCCTGATTTTTATCCACCAAAGCAAAATATCTGTTACTTCCACAATCTGCTGCTCTGTGTTACACAGGGAATATTCTGAAATAATGTCATCTTTTGGTGGTGATTTGGTGAACAAAAGGATTGAAGATAATTTTCTGTAATAGGAATAATGACTTTACAACTTTGTATAGCTTGAAAGCTTCTCATAGAAATATTGTCAGAGAATGACTACTACCATCCATATCCCAAGATGAAATACAAAGAATTTTCTGGCATTACTGGGAGAAATAGCTGAAAAAATTTTGTTTGTTTTTCAGACTTTTTGCATCTCATGTATTTTATTTCTGAGTTAGAACAACAAGCTGTCTACTTGTGTCAAAATTTACATACATACATCCATATCAAATGCATAGTGTCCAGAGTTAACACAGCTACACATATCTTAATGTGCAGGAAGGGGGAAAAGTGTTAGTCCCTGAAAGTAAGTTTTTAAAATTTTTTCCTTATAATTTTCATTCACTTTACGTTTTATTGTATCAGCTCCCTACAAATACTTTACTACTTTTACTGTGAAAATCAGTAAAGGAAGCAGGATTTAAACTGACTGCTCTCGTCTCTCCTTTCATTGTGGCTATGCACATAATATTTACATTCACTTAAAGGATATCACACCTGTTATTTTGAAACAGTTATTCCATTGAGTATCTAATAATGAAAACTGATCCAGAAGAGAATATATCAAAAAAGATTTGCTCTGGTAGTAAAGTGGGTCATTTTAGTGGAAAAATGCGCTCCCCTTCTCTGCGTGGCTGCAGCGGGAGAGGGCTGTGTGCAGCTGGCCAGTTGGCGGTGCGGCCCCTGTGTGCGCAGTGAAGCAGCCCTAATGGCGAGGTGCGAATTGACTGGCGGCCATCGCCACGCCTGCCGGCCGTGTTCCTTTCTCATCTACCCCGGCAGCTTTGGTCTGCCCTGGGAGCAGCACCCTCGTGTTTCCTGGGCTGCCCGGCTCTGTGTGCGCTAAGTGAGCACCCTCGGGCATGGCTCTTGTGGAGCAGGCATCCCTTGCTCATCCCTCTCATGGCACCTCAGTGGCTCTCTTCCACTGTTTATAAGTTTGAGTAAAATGCATGGGAAGAAGATGGGAAGAAAAGTCGTGACTCAAGCTAAACAGAGTGTAACTCATTGCCTTGGGGGGAGGAGGAGGAAGGGATATTAGCGGTTTGCGGTCTGGAGATTTATTCCTGTAGAGCTGGGAGGTGCTGGCCGTCATTCAGAGACGGGAGCAGCGAGGCGTGGGCGGGAGGAGGAAGGTGACACTGATGTGGCCCTGGGTGGGCGGGTGAGCAGGCACTGTCCAGCATAGCTGCTTGCCATGAGGGATTCTCAGCCAGGGTTGAAAGCATCTTATTCGCTATGACAAATCTGAGGTCTGTTTTAGCAGGAAAGAAAACCTATTAATTGATTTGCAAGCTGAAAATTGAAATTATTTTCTTTGTACCCGAGAAGGGCCTAAAAGGCTGGTAAAAAGGTTGAGACCATTTTCTGGCCAGGGGCAGTTTTTGATGGAGGGTTCTGCTGTCTCACTGAGGCTGAGGGAGAGCGTGCATCGTTCTTGCCCATCAATCTGTCAAGTCTTCCTGTCTTTTGTGAGACGCAGCACTGCAAATTCCCTTTCCTCTACTAGCAGAAAACTTCTCAGCCATAATTGCGTAATTTTGCAGCTCTGCCAAGATTGTGCAGAAGTTTTGGTTGTGATACTTAGTTACATTGGCTAATACTTTCCCTCAAGATAAAAATGGCTCAAAAGATGCCTCAGGTATGACATTCTTTTTGTTGATGTAGGGCATATGGTGGCACTCAACACAGTGACTGGAATATGAAGCCTTTTGTACACTACATACCTGGATAAAAGCTGGCTTAAGTCCTTAATGCTTGAAATTGGTGCCTCCATTTCATTTGTAAAGAGCTTGTTAGCTTAGCCTAAGCACAGAATATTTCCATTTCAAACTCTTACCTCACTTTTTAAAATTAACAGTGTTCTTTAGACATCTCCAGATGCAGGGCCTCTGTATCTTCCGTTCACTTCTTTGAACATGTGATGTAAAGCATTTCGCCTGAAAAGTAGGTAAAGGAGGTAACAAAGAGGCCACTATTTTGGGCCTCCAGCAATAACATTATTCCTAATTGTGCAGGTTGGGTAGAACTAAATTTTCAGCATGGCTTGATTGAACAACCTCTTGAATTTCATCAGAGCAATATGTTTAGTCTAGAACAGTTTATCTAGATGAAGCCATTTCTCACAAAATGCTATAGATTCATCTCTAGTTTATCAATTTTATTTAATATTTAATTTTATTCTCCTAGATTGCAATTTTAATGGTGTGGTTTTGATCTTTGCCATCTGCACTGCAGTGATGACTGGTCACACTGATTGGTGTGACCCTTACTGAATGAGCTTTTCCAATGTGTTAATCTGTGATAAACTGTAAACCAGGGTCATCACCTGGGGAACATGAGAGCTGTTTTAATGCTGACGGGCTCCCCTGATTGGATTTTAGTCCACCATAAATTCAGATGTCAAATGAAGAAAGAAGGGTATTTTTTTCCTGATTAGAAGAAATTTCAAATAGTTTTAAGTCTGAATTATTACAGTATGTTAGGCATCTCATATTTTTAAGATAATTCTTTAGTTCTAAAGTTTTTTCTTACTCAGAAAGTCTTTATTTCTTTGGTGAATGTACCTGTCTTAAGACCTCCAGTATGAAACAACCAGTAATACTCCATGTCTCCAAATGAACAATAGGCTTTGGGGGAGTAAAATAAACTTTCATTAAGATGCAGATACCCACAGTGCAGCCCACATCCCACCACCTGAGTGAGTGCCAAGAGCAGAGAATAGATACTGGCTGTGGGAAACAACTGTGTCGGCAGGAACCAGATTGAGGCTTTTCCTCCAGGGTGACCTTTGAAATCAATCAGATTGTGAGAACGATAAACTTCCCAGAGCTGCCTTGGTGTGTTGGGCTAGTAATGCTCCCTCGGTGCTGTGGTCTGCTCTGGTTCCCTGTGCCAGTAAGCAGAAGAGAATATATGTGGATTATTGGAGGGTTGTTCAGCCTGTTCTTTGGGGAAGATGCGTATAGTGTCTTCATCTTCCTACACAAGACTTCGTGAAGTAGTTATTTACATCTTGTTTTCTCCTTTAGCACAGTATTATTAGTTGAAATCCCCAGTCAGTTACTCTGTATTTGTGGTACAGAGGAGAATGCTGGCAGCAGTATAGGTTGTGCCTTATGGTGAAATAGCATCTCTGGTAGATTCCAGGGCTTTTCCAGTGTTGGTGCCATGTTCTGAATAAGGCATCATCCCCCTGTATCTTTCCTTAATTCTGTTCCCCAGGTCTGGGAATGGGCCTCTGGATTCCTTTTCTGCTTTCACACGTATAAGCTATGCATACGTGGGCCCAAGACACCTGGGGCTCTGGGAGATGATTAGGAATGACAGTCTTTCCTCCCTTTTCTCTTGAAATATCAACATGCAGCATTTTTTATCTCTTTGATTTGAACATGAGATGGAGTTTAGGAAAGAGAAAGAAGTGGTGAGAAGAGGTACTGGAGCTCTCCACCATCTCACAAGGGTGTTCACAGTGCCCCTAATGCTTGAGGCTGTTGAGTCTTGGAGAGTCTGATACTGTCCATTAAACACTCATGCTGATTTTACTGGGATATGGTTATTTTTATTCATAGCAGCTCCACAATTTCTATATATGCTGTGATTACGTGAGAATCTTAGCTGCTACTAAAGAAACGGTGAACTGGAAATGCTTCTAAGCATGGTGTGTGTGTGCTGCAAACCTCCAGATCCAAAACGTGAATGACTCTTTCCAGTCTTTGCCATGTGCACAGAAATTTATCATTTAAATTAAAAAAATAGTTATTTCTGTCTTTCTATTTTTCAGTCTCTTCACAAAATGACTAACGTGAAGTTAAAATGCTAACAGGATCCAAAAAGGATCTGGTGGCTTTGTAAGAAAATAGATTCAGTTCTAGGAAGATGTGGGCTAAGAAAACAAATCTAGGTTCATCTCAGCATTAATGTGGGCTCATCAACGGTACAAGGGAAAACTGTTTTTTCTGAGTCTGGTAACAGTTCCTGCTTGCTCTGAGTCATCTCCTCTAGTGGTGAACTAGTATTTTTTTTTTTCCGCTTTTGTTTTCTGTTGATAGGAAATGTAGCATAGTTCAGTAACCAGCAGAGCTTTATTTAGACTTGTCAGAAATGCGGAATTTTTTTGCTCTTCCTGGGAATAAAAGAGGGAGATGGGGAACTTGAGATCAGATTATCAACTGAAATAAGTGTCAGTAAAGGAAAATTTCTTACTTAATCAAATTGATCTGAATTTGCAGTGCTGCCCAAATTAAGAACTAGGGTTATTAAAATGTATTTTGAAAATAAATATTGCAACCTTAAAGATACTGTTCTCTGTCTCTCCCTAGTTGATCAATAAGGGAAGGGTAAGGTTAATCCCTTACCTTTTACCTGTTTGTGCTATGAGTGAGATCTGAGCCTAAGTATCAACAAACTCTCAGTCTTAGGTCTGTTGCATGTTTGTAAATATACACATACGTGCAGATTTTCATGGCTACTTCTGCTTCCAGAAAAATTTTTAATATAAAAATGCTAGAATACAAGTATTACCTCCCTTGTTGACTGCTTTGTGGTGAAACTAGTTCTTAACTGAATGTCATTATCTCTAATCTCTACTGGGATCAAGCCTGTGGACATTTTTTGGTCCTTTATGGCTCTGGATATACTCTTACAGTAAGGCAGCTACAGAGAGCAGAGGACTTCATGGTTGAATGGCAAAAATTACAGCAACTGTATCTTCACTTAGTGCATTTGTGTTGAATTAGTGGAAGCAGTCGTTTGAGATTATCAGTAAAGTCCTCAATCCCTCTACTTGCTTTTCTATCCTGATAGTCAGATGCTGTCCTACTAGTTTTTCAGTAGTTCATTGTTGTTTTTTTCTCATGGAAGTCAAGAACTGAATGTCTGGTGGGAGGAAAGAGAAGACAGAAGGCAAACCAAAAGTAGTAATTTAGTGAACAAAACATTCTGCTAGTCTTTATACAGCGCAAGGAAAACCCCAAGACACAAATCTTAAACTAAAGAGATTAAGCAGTTAAACTACATAGGCCAGAATATGAAACTACATTCTTTTAGGGGTTTGTTTGTGGAGCACAGCATGCTATATGCCCTTATTTTTCTTTGGACTTGAGACCCATGAATTTTCAAATCTACTTGTAGTTGACTCAACACAAAGATAGTTGGCTACTGTATGCTTGCAGATTTTCTGTGCTCTCTGTAGCTGTTGCTGTGAGTAGGCAGGATATTCAGATTCACACAAGGCCAAACAATGTCTGTAGGCTTAATTCTAAGCCTATTATCCTCTACAATGTCCTGTTAGCAATGCTCTTTTATAACCTTTAAAACGTGTTTTATGTATTCAGCTGCAATGCCATGTTATTGTGCAGTTTCTCCTGCTCAGTAGACTGACTTTCCATGCGAAGCTTATAGGCAAGTATTGAAGCTGGGTGGATTGAAGGAGTTTGGGGAATTGGCATCTTTTTAAAAACAGATGCAGGGCTTTCCCCAAAGAGGGAAAACATTTTCTACCTCTCCTCCATTTGAAAACATCATATAAAATTCAAGAAAGCCTTCTGGAGGCTGGGGACCAAATGCTGTCTGCCCAGATACCCTGTTTTTGCTGAAGGTGTCATGAGACAGGTTGTGTTGGTGGCTTTGGGCTGGCAGAAGGCTGACAAACAGGGTTGGACAGCAAATGTTTGTGTAAAGGTCTGGTCCTTGTACTCATGTGCAGCCCCTTACAGGTTGTGAGGTGGCAATACGGTCGCCGGGTCCAAAATTTGTGGCGAGATGATTTCCAGGCATTGTTTATGGCTGTTCAGGAACATGTGCAGTGGAGAGAAGCACCACCTGTTGAGTACACTTGCATTCGTGTTTCTTGGCAACTGAGGCAACTACACCAAAGCCCCAGTTCTCAGTCTGTAAGGCTGAGCTGGAAGCACATTGCAGCTCCCCACTAGCAGTATCTGCTTATGTTGGCGCTCTGGGAGGCACTAAATTAGAAACAGGTCCTGGTGCCATGCTGGGATGGCAGAGAAGCAGCACATTTTGCCAGGGACCCTGGGACTCAAGGAGAGACAGCTGAGTTCAAAGCCAGAGGAACAGCCATGGTTTTAAGATGGCAAAGCAAACCTCTGCTCATGGGAGCAGCTAAAGAAGCTCTTTGGTCAGGGAATAAGCTGAGTAGTGACACTCTGGATTTCAGGGGTGTTCAGCAGCCGCTGCTCCCTGGGAGGAGGCACAGCCTGTGCTCCAACAGCTGAGCATGCTCAGGTGTCCCAGGACTAAGCTGGAAGCAATCTTACCATAAGAGCACAGGTTGCCCAAAAGACAGTAATTTCCTGCAAAAGTGGGGGGAGTGCCCTGCTTTGGGCATTATGTGGGGATGACATTGCAGCGGGTGCTGCAGTCCCATGGGCACTGGGGCTGCTGAATAATACCGCTGAGAAAGCCCCAGTGTGAGGGTGAAGCTGAGCTCCAGGCTGGCAGGGTTATGAAGGACGCCTGGATGCAGGAGCCTTTCTGTCATGAGTTGTCATGATTTAAAAGACTTTGTATTTGTGCCCTGGAAGTGATATTTAGAGGAGTGGTTCTCTGTCTCAGATGAGAGAAGCGAACTTCTCTCTCTTTTTGCATATTCTTGCTGTCCAGGGCAAGTGCACACTTACCCCAGAAATGACAAAAGAGAGATGTTATGCAGGGCTGAATGTGGTTTTCCTCAGTGGAGGTGGTAGTTTTATAAGTAATGCAGGAAATGTAAAAAATACTTCGGAATCATAGAATATTCTGAGTTGGAAGGGGCCCACAAGGATCATTGAATCCGCTCTGGAAACTTAAGTGAATGGCCCGTTGTCTTGTTTTTTTTAATAGTACTTCCTTTGCTTCCTTGCCCTTCTATTTATTTGTGGTATTCCTGTTCTATCATATAACAGTTTTAAAAATAATCCCCTGAAGTAAATAACATCAATCTTTTTTTTTTTTCCTGTTTCCTTACCAATTATTGACTGTTTTTTCAAACAGAATAGGGGTTGGAAAATTAAATAAAGACTTCCAAAATAACAAGCTCCAGAAAATTTTATTTAATTTGTGGGTTCATTCTGTTTACTCTCTCTCTCCCCCTCTCCTTTTTTTTTTCTTTTTTTTTAAGAAGATCTTTATTAATTTAGTCTAGTAACTTGGTGCCTATATTAAATTAATCTAATAAAAGTCAGGGTCCTCACATAACATTTCCCAAATGTGAAGCAGCATCTATTACATGAGGCACAATCTTTTTACTGTAAAATGTAAACCCGATATGTAGAATTACAAGCCATTAAACTGTTTAGTGTATGTTATTTAAGTCAAATACTTCAGTACAGTCATGCGGGAGGAAAGGAAGGGGCAATGCTAGCATTCAGAAAATAAAAAACTCAAAACCAAGCTTCATGTATCAAAGTGATTTTCATCTAGAAAAGTACTCTGAAGTTTGGCATTAAACCTTGTAACACTAACAGTCTTTGTATTGATAGTTACACCCATGATTCTATAAAATTTTTACTATATAATCATATAAATATAATATGTAATCATGGAAATGCATAGTCTATATTAAAATCAGTGTGCTGATACAGATGTGCAAGCCAGAAAGTGTTTAAATTGACTAGCTCATAGATGTGTTGTTGCAGCACAGAATTTTGTGCTCTAAACCATCACTGGTACGCAGAGTTTATGACAGCACTTTTAAACAGCAAGAGCAAAGGCTTCCAGCAGCTGCAGTTCAGGGGGTTTGTGCTGCCAGAGCTTCGAGTGGCTCGGCTGTGCTTTCCCCTTGGGTGAAGGTCACTCTTTTGTGCAGAGCCCTGAAGTTGCACAAGTCTCATGAGCTGGGGTGGAGCATTCGTCATTCGGGGATGGTGGGTGTTCCTGTTGATTTGTGGATGTGTACATCACAGTGTAATCACGTAGTTTATTCCTGTTTTCTCACTGAATTATTTATTAAGGACTGAAATGAGGAAGGAGGGGGATTCTTTTGTATTGGCATAAGCACAGGATTATGTTCATTGTGTGCTCTCAATCACTAAATCATCGATATTTCAATTGGCAGAATACAGTCTACCTCACATGCAGGATGTTGCAAAGTTCAGTTAATTAATGTTTTTCAAGTGCATTGGTAGCCTCTGATGAAAGATGCTTTAGAAGTACAGGGGAGGATTCTGCTGATTGTTTTTTCCCATCTATTACCCCAATATGTCACTGATTGCAGTTCAGTAGAATAACACAGGCACCTTTATAACAGTGGTCAAAGGCAGTATAATATTTTTTTAGATTTCCCAAAAAGCTAGAAGAGACAGCTCAATAATATAACACAAAAAATTAATATAATCGGTTTATTTTCTTGTAATTTTTCCTGTTAACTTTTAGATCCTTTCTGCTTGAAAAATCATTCCCTTTGCTGGATTAACAATAATAATTACAAATTATGGCTTTAAGTTGTTACAGTGTGATGATATACTACAGTCAGTACAGAGGTAAGAAATACAGGCCGAGTTGTTATTGCAGGGTAGTGATTTTCTGCAAACTGATTTATGAGTAAATAATTCTACATACTTATTACATGGGACAGACAGTTTTTAATTTCTGTAACAAAACACAGCTCAACAAAGGAAAATAACATGCTAAAGCATAGGGAGAAGATGCCTTTGAAGGGGATAAACAGATGCAATCACTATCACAAGAGTCTACCTATCTTGGAGGGGAGTCCTGCAGTAGTGGCTGATAGAGAAATGGCTTGGTGGTCCCAGAAGCGGGGCTTTTGGGCTTTTACTGGGTGTCTCATTGAGGTCTTTCATTTGGAGCTGTAACAGAAATCAGAAGTGCTTAGGTGTTAATGCTAACCTGCAGTTTCTCCTGAGTGTCTGTTGTGCTGATGAGAGCAGCTGTTAAAAAAGCACAATGCTTGAGCAAAACTACTTGATTGAATTCAGAAGGCAGCAGCAAATGTTGGTTGTGTTCTTCAACCAGCCTTATGTCTGCAGTCCACCACTCTTGGGCTGTGGTCCTGGGATCCCTGGGTTGCAAGGAAACAAATTCTAGGACACCTGGCTATCTTTTAACCCTGGCAGATTAGCACTTAAAATAAATTACATTAATGCTGCATATGCATTTGCATTAATACTACAAGTATCGATTTAAGATGTAATTCAGGTATGCTCATAACTTGTGAAAGGTGAAATCAGGAGTACAGCCATGGTGGGAGTAGGGGATAGTTTGAAGGGAGCCAATGACAGGGTGAAGCATGTTCTGCTCCTGCTTGCTCTGTTTAGCCACAAGAAGGAATTTGGAAAATGCTTCATTTTAAGAGTTTGATTTTACAGCAGTGATGTATTTAAGAGTACCTGATGTGCCCCCAGTAATTGTTATGGGATTATCCAGACTAAGTTACCTGTGCAGGTGAGCGGGAGATGCAGGACCCGGACTTCATTCTGTTTAGGACCAAGAAATGTGACAGCTAGACTATGATATATATGTTCTAAACCCCAGATGGGGCATTCTTAGAATGAGCGTACTGTGTGTCTGTCTTTCCATTTGCAATGACAAATGAGGTTTCTAGCCTGTACAGTTACATAATTTTTATGGGACAGTGTAAACTACATAATAATGAAAAGGGTTTGCCAGTTTAGCTGTATTTTTCTAGAAAGCAGCTTTTCTGCCTTTTGCTGTTTCATTCTCCTGATCAAAGTAGTTATTCTGGAAGTCTGCTTTAGCCCGAACCTTGCATCCATTCGGTTCACATCTCACTAGGGTGACATCCCAGGAACAATCCCAGTGCTTTAGGTGCATCATTTTTTCAGGCGATACCGTAAAATGAAGCTCATGAGGATCCTGTGACGAGTTCTGCTGGGTATAGAACAGGTCAGGTGTGATGTAGCTGGTCAAGGCTTCTGTTCAGTGTAGTGTTCTGCTCTCTCTTGTGTAGTTACCACTTTCTTCTCCAAAGGAGCTGCTTTTTAAATGAAACTCAATTGGAAACATCTTGACAGGGTGGCACATCACTGGCCTAAGACAGCAGTAAATTGCAGTGGTTGTTATGTACAGCCTGACACTCAAGCTCACAGAAGTTTGCCACTGGTCTGTTCTGGCATTCTTACGGGCAAAGAGAGTTACACGCATTTCACACTAAGTTACTCTGTCTTTTTTCCCTGTCTGCATTTTGATGAAGCTGAGGCTTAAACTTAATAAAAGACCCGACTATAGAAGTACATGCTATTCAACAACCAACAGCCAGCATAGATAGAGAATCTCTTCTATAATAGGTTTGAAATAACTTTTGAGAAAACTGGTCTCTTTATTGTCTTTAGTTGCCTGACTGGCCTGGGCTGCATTCAGTCATTTCTAGGTGAGTTGAGAGTTGTTCTATAATATGACCATTTCTTGAGTGTGTGCAAACATTGAAATCTCTTAGCTTTCCCTTCAAAAAGCTTTTACAGGAAAAAAGTCCCAATAGATCCAGGAGAGAGAACCAGATTCATTAACAGAAGGGTTTGGGGAACTCAAGGAAAACATGTTTTTGGATTTCCTGAGCTTTCTGATCTGCTTTGCATTATCCACACATAATTTTGAGAAGGTCTGGAGCTGACAGAGAAGTGATACTCCCGGAGCAGTAGCATATTCATTAATAACACACTGACCGTTGCCCGTTCCTGTCCCCAGTCCCAAGTCTCAGTTGTGGTAGGATAAAAGCTCGGCCAGGCCAGTTAAAGTGATTTCTTTAAAGGCCTGAGCTGTACCATTTGGAGTTAATGAGAGGAACAATAAAAAACTGTATGTGGAATGACCCCTTGCTA
>VYZQ01035314.1:17059-47445 GCA_013400655.1 Mystacornis crossleyi | reverse complement strand
CCTGTCTGACAGAAGGCCACCAATCTCTTTGTGCTCAATTCCCTTCTAATGAAAGACCTTCGTATTTCTCACCTGCTACAGACTTGATAATGTAGGAATAAAAATTTTCAGCAGCTCAGATGCTGAAGCAGTTGAGGCTCTACAGGTTACTTAGGCAAAATTTAGCTCATTTTGTGTATGACAGTCTAATTGTCTCTAATCCATGCTGTAATGCCTATTACATGCTTCCAGGAGTCAGAGAGGAATGGACCAAGAGATATCACATTGCATATAAAAAAGCAACAATAATTTAAATTTCTGTGCTTTATACAATTCAATTTCATTCAGAACCTTGAGGTTTTTTCCTACCTGGTTTAAGAAATGTTACAGTTGGAATATTGCAGTGCTTTGCAAAATGTCTTAAACATTCTATTACCAAAAATTCCAAATTTGGGAGTCTTAAACTTAAAATTACTTAAGATGTTTTTTCAAGTTCTTTGTGCCAACAGAACAGGGGCCAGAATTCAGATTAAAAACCTTAACATAAGGTTTTCATTTTTGCAAGATATCTGAACTCCAAAATAGGTAGAACAAATTAAAGGACCTGCTTAATCTCTGTCTCCATTGCAATGAAGCAACAAAGTGAAGTCCAAAAGCAGAGACATGTGTTATTTATTTTAACTGACACAATGATGTAGGAAGAAGCTTTTCCTCTCATACTTGCCTGTTGTCTGAAGACTCTAATTTTGAATACTCCTGGTGGACATGAAACACTGCCTGTTAAAGCTTTTCTCAAGCTGTACCTCTTCACTCACAAGTAACCATGTTCAGGGAGGGACATAGTCTGAAATCTCAGGTATTACATGCAACCAGAATTAAACGCTCAATCCTAGTAACAGCTGTTTCAATCAGTGTAAAACATTCTAATTCGGTTGACAACAGCACAGCTATTCCAACCTCGACCGGATAAAGATCTAGCCCAAGAAGGTGATAAGGCTCCCTCCAGCATCTGAGTTTAAACAGGACTATTTTGCACATTTCCTATGAAGCAAACCTTTTCAAGTGCTTGTTTTCTCCCTGTGAATATGCTTGGTAAATATTGTTATATCAGCAATCCCAGGCCCATTCAGACCCCTAGCTATGACAGAGGAATAAATACATCCCACAAGTCTGAGTGCCTCCCAGTAGGTTTTTTCAATATTCCAGTGAAAGATTCAAACCACGTGCTCTATAACCATATGTAACCAGACCTCAAATTAACTTGATCTTTTGAAGTAGCAACAGATCCTCAGCATTTACAGAATAGTTCTTCAATGTCCAGAACTATTTCTGCCCCTCAGAAATGCCTGTCTTTATGCTTAGGATATGCACCTTCAGGGCCATCCACTGAGTGAGTGATCAACAGTAGATTCCAGGTGCTGGCACAGCAGTTTTGTAATTCTCTTAGTGGCAAAGCTGTATTCTTGCCTGCAGCTTGAAGCAAGGGAAAAAGCATTTTTCAGCAATCTTATTTGACCAGAGTGCTCGTAGTTAACAGGGGATGTGTTGCTGGGGCATTTTTTTCATCTGGGGAGAAAAAAAGAGGTTGCTTTTTCTGACTGTGGCTCTCAGAGCTTCCCAAGACAGTGAGTAACAAATGAAAATCAAATGCTTTGCATTCACAATGCGATTAAAAAACCAAACAAAACAGAAACAAAAACAAACAAAAAACAAAACCAAGAGATCCTGAGGCTCTGATTCTGAATACGGAGAGGGAGCAGAGAAAAAGATGTAGCAGTCTTTTGCAGCAGAAGTTTTGCTTTCTGGTCAGGGAATATGTTTTTCTCATGGTGGCTTTGTGATTCATGTGATTCATGAATCTCAGGGAAACTGGCCAGATAAGGGTAACATGTGCCACACAATCCTCTTATGCTGTTCCTCTAATCATTATGAATTAAAGAATCAGGTTGATGATGTTTCATCTCCTAAGAAATACATTAATTCACATGTAATCATCATGTTTTAAAATGTTTTTCATCGCCACTGACCACAGGTCAACCAATCAGCTAAACTAAACCTGGGAGAAAGCACAGGGGCCCAAAAATGTAGAATAGGCATGGAAAATAAACCAAAGCAGATGTCAGCGAACAGCATATACCCTTTAGCTTCGTGGTTCAGGAAAGAATCTTTTCCTACTGAGAAGTGAAGTGCAAATAGAGGTGACTTTAACATTATGTGTTCTTTTCAACCTGCAACGAGACAGGAAGGAAGTACACCGTAAATATCAAGAAGTTAAGTTTTAAGAGAAAATAATATACTTATCTGTCTGTACCAAAGGTTTCTAGTGAATTAGAGAGTAAAATCAAAGAGGAGACAGATCTGGAAAAGGCATAAGATGTTTCGTTACTTGTTAAAAAAACCCTCAAATGTTTTTTGTGTGGCATGCACAAAAGATCCATTAGGTCAGAAGAGTTTGTCTATCCCTATTTTGGGGGTCATTCATCCCTGAAGAAATACACTGTAGTGTTAAGCACCACAGGGTTGAAATGTTTGAGATAAAATTATTGAATAAAGCTTCAGAGGAGCTACCAGTGTCAGAACTAGTCTTGAAGACCTGCACAGTTGATCCATGGTGGTTTTGTTTCCTTTACCAGACACAGTGAATGGAATTACTCTCCATTCACAGAACATAAGACATCTGACATTCAAGGACAGTGAAATCTTTCATGAGCTAAACTGGCAAGAGCAGAGTATATAGCATGGTTGAGAAGCACTGAGCTTCTGCTTGATTTGTTCTGTTTGTCTCTGCAAACAGTAACTGTAGGCAGGTCACCTCTTTTACCCTTGGGAAGGCTATATTCTTGNCTATATTCTTGCAACACAGCTTTCTCTCAGTCATGAGAGGAGTGTGAAAAATAACTACAGGGATTAGCTGGTGAATAGCACATTTTGTATCTTTGTGTTTTAAAGAAAAAAAAAACTGTAATGAAAGAAGGATTATATATAGTGTGGATTTTAATTCTGCTGTGTTCCTCTATACATTAACAAAGGACAATGCTGAACAATGTTCAAACATCAAGAGACTCAACTGTCACCCAGGCTTAAATACAAATCGAACTGATTTGTTTATGCCGAGATTTTATAGTGAGTTAGACACAAAGTAACTCTAGCCTCAATTATCCACAAGAACATTAAGAAACTCTTTAGGCAGCAAGGGGCCCTCTTTGAGCAACAGTTTCTGGTAAAGGCTTGAGAGGTCCCAGACCTCAGCATATGGAGAAAGAGCTGCTCACTTGCTGGTTATACAGAAGTGAACCCCCACGTCGAGCATGTCTATAGTTTCAGTGTATGTAGCCCTTAGCAGCCACAGCCAAATAAACTGAGATAGCATTTCCATTCCTGGAGAGCCCCCTTTGTCATCTTCTCCCTTGCATATGGCATATGCCTTCCCAGTGAATTTTTGCTGTGGAGCCTTCCCATCTAAAACATGTCTTTGAGAAACAGTTTCTCTTCTTGCTAATTTTTTAATAATAACACCCCAAACCAAAACCACCACACCCTTGGAATCTGCTGAATTTTTATAAATATTGCACTTCACTCCACTCCTGGCATTTCTTCGCCTCCCTATGTCTGTTGCAGCTCCGTTATTGAAGTCTTGGTTAATGCATCAGATCATATCTAGGCTGAGTTCCTCCTGGTGTTACCAGCCTGAATGATTTGAGGCACTATCTCTTACTACATACGGATCTTAGCAGTTACCCAGGTAAATGTTAAGCTCTCTTCAATTTACAGTGACACTGTTTAATAGAACCTTTCAGGTGAAAGCATATGAAATGCTAAACATCTGTTCATTGCCCAATGAAAGCTAATTGTCAGCCTACAGCATATTGCTACCTCATCAGATGGCCAGTTAACACTATTTTAAAGCTCAGCATCCTAGATTTAATACCATGGCTGTTCAGCCATAATCGTGTGCAAATACTACTTTGTTTCTGTGTTTTAAACCAGCATAAGTTATATGAACATATTTGTGTAAGTGAAAAGGTGATTCTACTTCTCATTATATTACTTGGTATTTGTTGATGAAATGTTGGTTTTAGTAGGTAGTAGCTTTATGCTTGTGCTGTTCAGAGCACTTGATGCACAGCTAATGCTTTGGAAGTAGCAAAGGTGGTAGCTGTCGTGTGTGTTCTAAGGACTCTGGACCCAGTTAAACATTTCTCTTGAGGTTTCCTGTATTTGTACGCTTTATGTTGGGCAGGCTACCTCCCATGTGTTGAGGTAGACAGGACATAAATACCTGGTAGGTACCTTCTTCTGAAACACTGGAATTGCTGTATTATTCTATGCAATGTATGGAATCATGTTTACCATGGCTAAACAGTATTTGGGACAACTTGGGTAGATTGTTGTTATCACTTCTGCCTATCTGGGGTTCTGTATGTATGGATCCTAGTACAGCTGGCTGCTGTCATTGCTACGGTGCTGTCTTGGCTGTGTCTCTGATCTTCCATTTCCCCCGGCCTGACTGAACATGTGGTCTAAAAGCTCTAGGGTTTGTTCTTTAATTCCACCTAGTAAGCAAAAGCCAATATGCTATAATTGAAGTTAGCTAAATGAAACTGTTGATTTTATGTGAGAAGGATGATGAGAACAAGAGGCACTGGGTCGAAACTAAAATGCAAGACATTTTGTCTAAACATAAGCTTTTTTTAATGTGAGGGTGATAAAATGCCAGAAGAGTTTACCCAGAGAGGCTGTAGAGCCTCAGTCCTTGTAGATACTCCAAATCCAACTGGACATAGGCTGCAGGTGACCCTGCACAAGCAGGGCAGCCAGACTGCCAGCCTCAGCTTATTCCTGATGCTGTGACACTTCCACAACAAGGAACTGGTTCATTCTAAAACAGCTATACTCCTCAAACATTTTCTGAAAATTTGACACAGCCTCCCTGGAAATGGGGTCTCATAAAGTAAATATTTTCTGGGCTTGTCAATATAGAGGGAAATATGTGAGTCATCTAAAACCAATACTGCTAAAACTTAAACTGCTGTCTGACTAACCAGCAGTCACCTATGAGACTAGGAGAATTGCTACACATTCCCTACTTGAGGATATGTTATTAACTGCATTAAATGAATGGGATAGCCTCCGTGCAGGCAGCTTTGCTGATTTTCATGTGTTTAATTACAGTTAACTCTTTTCAAGAAGTTTCCCTGTGAGTAAATCTGGAGGATAAAACTAAACATCAGCACACTCAGTGGCAGAACTCCCCCCTAACTTAGTTTGAGTCAGGATTCTTGGCATGTTTGAAATACTTCCAGCTTTTAAAAGTCTTTTCTAGCAGTGTATTACTTGGAAAAGATTTAGATGTTCATGAGAAATGTGGACTTTGGTAAAGTGTGATGAGTATTTTAGATATCAAGAGAAAAATGCTGAAAACTCTGAAATCTGTGCGCAAATCCAGTTTTATTTGAGTTTTCATCTTCATTAGCTACACAGAATACTTTGGGAACTGGACATTAGCTGAATTAAGTATGATTAGTGTTCTTAAAAGCCAAATCTCCATGCAATCAGTTTTGAAAATCATCGTGCATGAAGAATTTCTCTGTTCCTATTTAAAACAGGATCTGACAAATTAAATTGTAAAAAAAAAAAAAAAAAGAAAAAAAAGCAAAAAACTATCAAGATGGCCTAAAGCATTAAAACCTAAAGGACTAAATTAAAAAAAAAAAAAAGGCTCTGCTGTTAGCTGTATCTACTGTATTACCCATAGGTACAAGTGACTGGAAGCTTAGAAGTTTATAGTTACTAATCACATTGAGAGCATACATACCCATAGGTCTATTGAGGACTGTCAGATGATGTTTAAAAACCCTATTTCTGATATCCAAAGTGGAGTTTAAAAGGCACTAGAATTAGAAGACAAACTACTTAATTCTAACAGCAGCCTAGGGAAAGGCATCTAACCTCTGAAGCAGGTTATGGCACTAGTTAGCTTAGTGTCCCATAATTGGCATTTGCTCGAGGAAACTGCGTGTGGTCTGGAGGCTGCCCTAGTGTACTCCAATGTGCAAGGTATTGAAATTGATCTGGCTGTCAACATTAGCCATGCAAGTCTTCTGTCCCCGATTAAACATTCAGCAGGTCTTATGCAAATGCGTGCTGGTGCTTCTCAGTTGTTCTCCTGTGGCACTCCTGTTGCCTAAAAGGAAAAAGGAGAGGTTGTTACTTTAAGGAAAGAGACAGTCACTGCCTATGTCATGGTCTCCTCATGCATCTGTGTTCTCAGGATAGCTCAGCACCTTAAAATACTTGGAGCATGTATTTTCTGGCAAGTGTTCCTTGCCAGAGTTTTGTAGAAGGCACTATGTGCCTGACGAAGTCACCCTGTCCATTGGCTCTGGGTGACCACAAGTAAGCCCATGGCAGAAGGGACTGCTGAGGAGTGTTTCCTCCTTCAGGCTGTCTTCTCTCCCCAGTAGCCTGCTCTACTTCATTTGACAGAAACTGCTTGAATGTCCAGCTTGGAAGACAGGCTGCAAAGACATACTTCCTCCCCCTGCAAAATTCCTGGCAGAAGGAACAGGTGTGCTGTGACACCCAAGACAAAATCAGTTTTCCCTCAGTGAACTTTCCTATCACTATTCTCATGGTTTGTACCTGAATTATGCAGTTACTCCCATGGGCTAGTCCTTTGACACACATACTATTTTTATTATTAAGCCTATATAACTTATTTTGTATTTCCTGGAGAGTTAGTTAATCAAGACTTCATCATGGCCAGAGGCCAGAAGTCACAAGGGATTTACCTGTGTGTTTTACCTGTAAAATAATTAAGACAAAGAGGAAGCACTGAATATGCTTTTGTTAGGCAGATCTCACTCATAAAAGATACACAAATATACTTTCTATTACTCTCTTGGTATTTATAATTTATAAATCTCTGCCTTCCTATGTCCTTCTGTGATCTGGTAAGCAGAAGAAAGTTTGCTTTTCCAGTCAGTTCTCCAGAAACCAAGTCACTGAGACCAGAAGGTTTTTATAGGATGAAGGCATTTTAGGCAGCTGGATGGTCCAGACTTGCTACCACTTTCTTCCTTAATGGTATTCCATTTACAGGAATTCATGAAAGAGACGCAATGATTAAAATTTAGCTCTTTCCTGTAAGCTAGATCCACTTTCCCACAAATGGTGAAAACACTGCCAGATGGGTACAGATCAGAGTAGGGAAACTGTCCAAGTCAAAATATCTAGTCTCACTTACTGTCTTATGTACTTCATATTCTATAAAGATTTAAAACAAAAAGAAAGCAAACATGAATGTTGTTCAGAATTCTTCCACATTAATTGCCCTTTAAAATCTGAACTGTAAATTCAAATTCACTTTCTCAAGGACCTTTGAAACTTGGCAAGGTCAAAATTTGTGTTTCAGCTGTTCGGTAGTGTGACAGGCTTCAAAGAAATAATTTACATGGTACTTGTCAACTATGTAAAACTTTAAATTAATCTGACTAAGGACTCACTCTAGGAAACTCCTGAGCATTGAATTTCTGGCTTCAATAAAAAATTAAATGTTCAGTATCAAACAAAACTAAACAGTGTTTGAACCTCTGGGGCTGAACATCCAGAATCAGTCTTTCCTCCATATGTAAGTAGTTATTTTCCCCAATGCATGGAATAGTGCTGAAACCGTGTTAACCTCTCCCAGATGTCCTAACTTGGTTGCCCCCAGAATGATCTTAGAATTTCTTTCCTATCCAAATAAAATCTCATGCCATTGCTCAAGAATGCAGACAGCAGACAACCAGCCTACTCTCACCCTCAGAGAAAGTCTTACTCTGTGAAAATTGTGATTCTGAAGAACTGAATTTATTAAAGAAGTATTTACAATAAGCTACAAGGTTTAAAACCTTTTGAAATGCGATCCTTTTTGGCAGAACAGTTTAGGCAGGAAATGTTACACCTGACTAAACCTGGTCAAAACAACGTAGCTACTTCACATTTTCCATTGACTAGGTTGTATTTACCATCATTTGCTGCCTGAAGGTGCTTTACTAGTAGCAGATGTCTCATTAATCCTCCTCTCTGCTCAGAACTGATCTCCTGATGTGACAA
The DNA here is from genome assembly GCA_013400655.1 of Mystacornis crossleyi. NCBI lineage: Eukaryota > Metazoa > Chordata > Aves > Passeriformes > Timaliidae > Mystacornis > Mystacornis crossleyi. The sequence continues at coordinate 39,369 of VYZQ01035314.1, read as the reverse complement.
AGGAGAGGTAGGCTAAAAAACGGGGAACTCCACACAAGTGCAACTCGACCAATCAAACAGTACTTGGAAACAAGTTTTTATCTGATCCTAGACAGAGATGGCCTGGGAAGGGCAGAGGTGCTGACCCTTCTGCCTGTCCCAGGGCAGTGTCACTGTAGCCTGTGCAGGCAGATGGGCAACCCCTTGTGCCCATCCCTGCAGGACTCAGAGCCTAGGGCCGGGTGAGGAGCGTCTGGTCTCATACTTACGCAGACAGTCCTTTCTCCAAACTGACTGTAGAAGGTCATCGTGACTTTGTGCTTGTGCCCAGTCCTCTGATCAAAGGTGTTACAGGTGTCGAAGGGTGGGCTGTACAAATGCAGACTAACAGCAGGTTCTGTGTGGCTTATGTTCTCCACACGGTGCAGGCCAATGGAGTCTACACCAGCAAAGGCACAAAATGAGAAGATGTGTTAGCAGGAAGACCCAATGAGATCTCAACTGCCTGGAAAAAATGCTTTTTAAACGGTAACTCATGAGCAATTAGGCATGCCCACACTTTTATGGGCAACAAGGAACTCAGTACAGGGAATCTGCCTGCTGTTCTCTAGCACAGATTCCTTAATCAACACTGGTAATTCAAAATGCATTATTGCCTTCCACACTTCATGTAATTTCTAGATTATCTACCACAGGCTAAAAGCCAACTGAAATCCCAAGAAAATTAAGGAAGACCATTACTGTAAGACATTTTCTGGCTCTCATTCCCAAAGGACTTCAAGATCATTTACTTTCCTAAGAGAGCTGTTGCTGTACATGCTCCAGAAGCAGGAAGAGAGCAAAAGCTTTTGGTATTGCTAATTCTTCACAAGTAACAAGGATATCAGTCATGATAACAGTCAGCTACATGCATTTGGGACATGGACTTATGGGCAGAGATATGGTTGTCTTCTACTGCGGGCATCTGTTTCCTAATTAATCCTTCCAGTATATTGCTTCGGAAAACACGTTTTCCATTTGTTTGCTCTTTCCAATAAAGTGACTAATCAATAGTGACTGGCATACTTCCAATCATGCCCAAATAGTAAGCATAATTGAAGACGCAGTAAAACAAAGCACTGTGGGTTGTGTGGTTGCTCTGCACTTGTGGAGTAGAAATCAAGCTATTATATTTAAATTTATAGGTATGAAGAATTTAAGGTATGAAGAATCACATCCACAAGACAAACCATGTCCATTCTATAACTAAAATGGAGGTTTTGAGTTACTTAAGAGAGACTTTGAATTTAAGTTTATTACCCTGCTGTAAAAACAACTCAGGCCTTTGTACTTGAATTTGTTATATAATACCTGGCCTTGTATTGTGCAACATAGCCGTGGTACCCTGAGAGTCATGAGTACACTCTTAACTCTGATTGTAAGCCCTAAGTGTTATTAACATACTTTATCTAAACAGAGGACGTAGCAGCTGGTAGGGGAGACTCCTAAATCTGCACACATCTAACGGGAAACTCAAATAAACACATCTTAGTGGGTTCTAACCCTTACGCACAAAAGCAACCAAGAAGCATGCAGTAGAATCGTGAAGGCACTTGCTATCAATGCAGTTATGGCAATCAACACATTGTCCGTGTTTTCCTTCTGCTTGTTTAACATGTTACTTTTAAACAAAAACATCTGTTATGAAACATGGCAGAGATCCAAACAGCCTCAGAGAACTGGATACCAAATTTGTTTCAAACAACCATGGAAGCTTTGGATAAGATGCACACAGTCTGCAATTGTTTGCATTGGAAAGAACTGCATATGTAGGAAAACCTGACTGAGTTTGAGAACCCACGTTCCTGGCATGAGAGCATGAGCAGATGTGTCAAGCCCCTTCTTGCATTTCCTGCCCTATCAATTTTGTGTTTTCATTTAGCATGGCAAAGCTTCAGCAGAGGGCTGCAGAACACTAGTCTTGCTCCCCAGTGCTCTAACCCTGGCTAAGTCCATAACACTACATGAGGCTCCCTCTAGTTGGGAAGCTCCTAAGGTCAGCCCCACAAGGTGTGTTCTCCAGTGTTTAACCCATGACATAAAGGCAGGTGACCTCCTGCTCTGCTGCTTCACCTTTGTTCTGTTGAACTCAAGGTGGCCCAGCATGCTGTGCAGTGTCTTTCATAGCACCAGCAAACATTTCACCCAGACAGCAACTCCAGGATGGCCTCCAGCAGAGCACAAGGTGGTAATAGCTACAGATACATGTGATGATGGCATGGATTTAGGTTCCTAGAGAGCCTTACTGATGGAGTCTTAGTCATTCCTAACAGTGTGTATTTTTTTCGTAGACTGGAAATTTCCGTTCTGCTCACACTGCGCTTCAGCACTACAGTCTTGATGATTTGGACAATAAGTGTCACTGTTGTAGTTTTCTGTTCCTCGCTGATCAATTTATTTCATAGAGAGCTTTTACATTTTCAACATAGACTTTCCATGACTGACCACAAGTATTATTTCTTAGGGGAAAAAAAAAAAGGCAAGATGATCAAGCTATCTAAACTTTGCTTCTCTTATTTCTTAGAAAATGCTATTCAAGTTTATGTTTACATGCAATTTCAGATAATCATCAGGGGCACAGTGCTAAAGGCTGCTTGGCATAGAGGACATATCCAGTATATTAAATTATCAAACAATTGCTACAATGTTTTAAGAATGAGTTTAAAAGCACATTTTTGTTGTGGTTGTTCGTTTTACTGAATCTGAAGACAGGTTTGTGCAGAATCTAAAGAGTTACATTCCTAAACTGTGCATGAAGCTGTAGGTATTATACTGTTAAAGGCAGGAGACTAGAGAGCAGATGAACTCTTCTGTTAGGAATAAGACTCATGGACAGATAGTTGTCAAAACAAAAGCTTAATAGCTTACCATTAATGTAGGCACATTGATTTTCCCTCAAAACTCGTTCTGATTTCTTAGTCATTTCACCATTCCCTTTTTTCTCAGGCCATTCAAACAGAGTCTCCTTTAGATTTCCCTGAAGGATCTTCATAAAGCAGTGTGAGTCAGTGTGATCATGGATACTGCTATATATGTAAAAAAGAATAACCAAACTCAGTGTGATACTAATTTTTAAATTCAGTGCAAGACAAACAGTGTTTCATATTGTATGGGGACAAAGCCTAAGAGTGAAATTCCATTGCACAGGGGACATGCATTAAGGGTTGGCTACTTAAAACTGCTACTATAGAAATACATTTAGATGACCTCTCATACAGCAGGATTTGGAGAAGAGTCAGATATTGGTCAACCTATGACTTTGACATGGAGAAATACAAAAAAAGTCTGGAGAAAGGAGTAGGGCTGAAAATTTCTTCAGAACACAAAAACTCCTCTGGGCCAAGAAACAAAACAACACTTCCACCACGATCCGAGGCAGAGGCTGGTATAATCATGGAAGTATACCTTTGCAAATCCACCATGCTCACTCCCAAAACATGATGAAATGAGCTAATTCTGTTTAATTTCTATGGCCCCTTTACTTCTGGGATGCACAGGCACGGATGAAGCAAAAAATGCTGTACTTCTCACTCTGACAGTACTAAGTACAACCAGCTACACTAGGCTGTTAATTCCACTGGCATTTGAACATTAAAACCTAACAGAATCTAGCAGGATTTGTTTACTTTCTTGATCTCTCTTCTTGCTCTGAAGCATGTTTTAATTGCTACATTTAGAGCTTACATAGGAGTTAGATATTTAATATAGTACTGGTTTAATTTTTTTTAAGTACCGGATTAACGGTTATAGAAGTAAATGGGATTAGGACAAAGGGAGAGCTCTCCACTGGGAGAGCTCTCCACTCTCAGGGGGAAGGGATAAGAGGGAATTAAGCCCTTCGAAGTACAGTGCTAATGAGTTTCAATCAAAAACTTGGTACTTGTACATTACTGTTTTTGATAAACAAATATTAGGATTCCTTACAAACTGAGATGCCAAGAGAGCAGAGCTTGCTTCAGGCACAGAAGACTTCACAAATGCCACACTGCCATGGTCCTTTCAAAAAACTTGAGAAAATCTGACCCTCTTCTTGTAGGAAGCAAAACCAACCTGTCTCAGTCTGGCTGTGGCAAATAGCCAGAAAACTTGAACACAGTTTGACATAAATTACAGGCTGTGCGGGAATAGCGCAGAAGGAATAGAGGTGGTGAGCTCAGCTCCTGTATTGCTCTGAGTATCATGTTATGGCATCCCCTAAAAAATACTGTAAATGTTCAACTGCAACAAACAAAAAATCTGTTCCAACATCTCCTTCGGTTTTCTATTTAGGTGTGAGAAAATTTAGGCAAAACCTGCATATTTTGCTATTGCAGTTTTTGCTTTAGCCCACACTCTGTGAAAGACCTCCAAGAGACAGATCCTGCCCTCACACTGCGTGGGATGAAACAACCAAGTGTACAGTCCATGCACACAACTCAGCAGGCCACATCAGTAGTATGGTCAGTTTTGAGGGAAGAAATGGGATGTATGAACCTAGAGAAAGCCAAGCAGTTCTGGCAAGGGGCTCCCTCCTCACTATCTGCAGTCCTAATCCAAATCTACTTTTCTCATCTTGCCAAAGAAGCAGATTTAAACACCCTGTGAGAGCAAAGACTATTTAAACTGCACCTAGTCCTGCTTCTGAGGTCAGGTGTTGTATTGGTCTGTTGTATGGGACAGGTTGAACAGGGTCAAATCAACCACTGTATCTCTGGGACTAAAAACCTTCTCTGAAAGAAGGGAAGCTTAGCTTTTGTAGAAAAACAAAGCATTTATGAAAGAGTGCTTTAAAAATGGCCACGAAGTATAAACTTGCAAAAGTTACAGCAGATATTCAGGACTGCTATATTAACACAAGCTCTGCACTGCTTAGTTTCCAGACACCTTCTGATAGCTCTCACACAGCTGATTTTGTTTCCTCTATTTTGTATGGCAGTGAAAGATATGGGGGATATATATGTTTGCTAAAATCATAGTCTTTGAATACAAACCTGCCATGACCTTCACCCCAGCACAAGATCATCAAGTTGAACTTTCCATTTCCATTGTCCACAAGATTTCTTGTATACCTGAAATACAAAGTATTTGCTCTTTACTGTACTAATATGCCTATGATAGAGTAAATGATACAAACATGTTTATGAAAGAAGGCTGTGACATACAAACCCCTTTTTTCTTCTGTTTTCTTGAAATCTGAGATTCCTTAGAAAAAATGAAATTGTATTTTTAAGTTTGGGGGGTTTTTTGGTAAGAGTTCTTTCTCTGGGAAGGAAAAGGAAGGACATGTCTAATATTTTAGAATCATATTTCTTTTGAATTATGTAGATGATTGGAGTCTGGGAACTGTGAGTCAGACTAGAGTGGTAGACAGGATCAAATCAAAATGGTTATTGAATGAAGTCACTTCAGCAGCTGGCTTATAATTAGAAACAGAGAACTGCAATGAAACAAGAAAAATAGTTACATTGTGCTGCAGTTCTTTTTCTAATATTCTTGGCTTTCCTTCTCTGAACTCATTTGTACAAAGCCAAAATAACAAAGAATGAAGGTGTCAGACTTCTGTACATGATCCTCCCACTCTGTTCCTGAAAGTTCCATGTCTTGTATTGTAGCATTGTTGTGTGGATAAAGCACCTGTGAGGGAAATTTTGCCAGCATCTGCTTCTAAACAAAGTTTCTTAAAAAGAGCATATATTCTTTCAAAATGACATCTTATATTTGTTTCCTTTTACTCTCCTATAAGCCTCCCCTGAGCAGCTGATCATCTTCAATTGAAAAGTTTACTAGAGATGGGATTTGGATTTTGCTCTATTGCTTCCCATAGTGTGACTCTTCTAACCTGGGGCTGATGCTGTGGTACAAATAGCTCAGCAGGACCTTCAGATTTAATTTTAGCAGCAGCCATGAGTATTTCCACTTTGCCAAGTAAAGAAAATATTTATGCCTACAATGGCACACCTCAGTCTCACCTGCAAATGCAAGCAAGGGCACACAGAAAGTGCACTGATGTCAGCTGAACGCTTTCAAATTAGTATCCCCATAAGACCACTCTATTTTACTCAAGAAAGGATGCTCATGACAAACTACTTCCAATGCAAACGTGTGTATATATACACTGCCTCTCGCTGCATCCACAACCTGTGCATATATTAGGTAGACATATTTTTCCTGTGATGTCAGAAAACAAGTAATCAATGCTGGCATTTGACAGGACTTTTCAAGTGCTGTTGTTTCTGTGCAGGTCTGGCTGGACAAAAATAAATATCTAAATAATGAATAATAAATAAATAAATAAAACGTTGTCATGCATCCTTCCAATGTTAACACGCTTTGTTTTCCTGATTCTTAGTTTCCTATATTCTGTTACAAATCTCATTACTTGTTCTGAATGGAAGATAGTCAAAGTGAGGTGAAAGAAGGCTAAAAAAAAGTCAAGCCATAACGATGCTTTCACAATGGCACAGTTACAAGGAAAGTTTTGGGGGTTGGGGTGTTTGAGTTTTTTTAAAGAAAACACTCGAATAAAATGTATTTATCTTGAAATTTAAGATCGAGAAGCCAACAGTGGAAGAAATAAATAATTTGTTAGCAGATCAAAGGGAAGTTAAAACCCTAACAGGTATTTTTTCCACCTGGTGAGCAGCAGAAAGCCTCGATCTGCACTACGCCGGAGCACGGGGGAGGCGGCTCCCGGCCGGCCGATAAGGCAGGGCACGCAGACAGACACCGGCTCCGCCACAGACACCGAGCACTCCCCCTGCGCGGGTCCCTCTGCGCCCCCTCCTCAGCGCCCCGCGCAGACCCCGCACCGCCGCCGCGCTTCTCTCGGGCCCTTTCCCCCAGCTTTGTTTACGTATTTTTTCGCTCATTTCGGTGGCTCCGGCACGCCGCTGTGTCTCCCCGGGCCATCGCGGCGGCCGGAGCGGGGCGGCCGGGGGNGGGCGGGCCCGCGGCCAGCTGCCCGTCCCCGTCCCCGTGAGCGCGGCCACCGACCCCGGCGGGCGGGGGCAGCCGGAGGCGGCTGCAGAGGCTTCTCGCACCGCCCGCTGCTGCTGCTCCTCCGGAGCCCGGGCGGAGCGGGCGAGGTCGGGCCGGCGGGCGTTTGACGCTCCGGTATCCCCGGCGGGAGAATAGGAGAAGTGGCTATCGGTGCCGGGCGGAAAGCATCCCTCTCCTTCTGCCAGGGAGCGCGGCCTGCCGCTGCCTTCGTTACTTACACGTTGGTTTGAAAAATAAATCTAAAAGCGCTATTGAAAAGCAAAATATCACACACGGCTATTTAAATCACACAGAAGATTGCTGCTAGAGATTGGCTGTAGACAGCTGCTCGTTGAAAGTGCTGTTTCTTGAAAGCCAGGGCACTCTACAGTCACATTAGTCACATAGGGATGCCGCAACCATTAGCACTCAGAAGGACACCCAGAAACACACTGAATGGGACAAGAGACCGTGCTAAGACAACAGACCGTCCTCGCACTCCTCAGTCTCTCAAACCTATATGCTGGCAGCAGAGCAAGCAGATGCCATGCCAACTGTCTTCCTTTCCACTTCAGCTGTTAATAGAATGCTTATTAGTCAGGAATTCTGGCAACAGAATTCACCATAAGTCATAGAATTGTGTTTCAAGGAAACCCGTCTTTTCTTCCTAAAACAGAAATAAAGGTTCAGCTCCTTAGGTCTGCCTTATGATTGTGGAGCTAGAAGTAAGCAGACTGGTGGGTATGGGCTGCTGCAGCTCTGAGGCTCAAAGGTACTCACAACAGTGGCAGCTTGCAATTTCCCTTAGAGACAGTTACACTGAGGGATTTTTAGCACGTCTGCTTTCTCTTCTCTCTCCCTGACCTGTACATGGAAGTACAGGCATGAAAAAGAAGTGTCATTAATACAATAGATACAGCTTGAGAGGCTGAATGAATTTCTGGTTTCACTGCAGTCAGGAATATTTTCCCAGTTTTAAATGGGGCTGGGATCTAGCACACTGGAGTGAGATACAAATCCATGTACTGAATAGGTACATTTTCAGCCATCACTCCAGAACCTCTCCTGAGACACAGAAAGTAGACCGTGCCTTATCACTGGTTTTAAAAGAATTGTTGGTATGTGTGCGTGTGCGTGACAGAAAACTGCAATGATTTCAAGGAGATTTTTTAAGAGAGAACCTAAGACTATTTTTTTGAGAGAACCTAAGACTATCCCAAATCTCTGAAACACAACCCTGGCACTGATCTCAGCAGCCATGTCCAGTCTTCCTAGGATAAATGCAGGTAATGAACAAACACATCACCTCCCTTGGTAACTTGTTCAAAGTCACAATGAAATATGAATGTCTTATTTTTTAATGAAATTTGCCTCTGGTCTATTTTAGCTATTAGTTGGTGGTCTCAAAAGATTGTATGGGCAAGCAGCACGTCGTTTCAGTACTTGCCTGAGTAGTCCCATACAGCACCATTAAAACTGCTGTAGGTTATGAAGAGTTAGAATTAGTGTGAAATACCCTGTCATTTATTTCAAAGGTAGAATTCACACCCTTTTGGCGGCTGTTAGAAGCACCGCCCAAAGTAATAAAATGTCTCACAAGAATAAATTGTAAGGATCACAATAATGGGTGGCAAAATGCGTTAAGTTTTCAAATATTTTTTGTCTCATTCTGATATTCACAGGATCTGATGGAAACTGATTTCCAACAGTTATATTTCTCTGCTTATTTGTACACCTGTGCTTGGTGGTATTTTCCCTGGTATTTAAATCCAGGGGGAAAAAAGAGTTATGCCACTTCTGTTAATCCCTGACACCTCAGTACTTTGATTCCTTTGCCACAATGTTGATGAGATCATTAGTTAAATGCTGCTAGCAAAAGGACATTTTATACTCCCCTCTATTACAAGTAAGGTATCAGGCTCCATCTACTTGCTGCAGTTTCCAATTGCTGCTGTTTAGTACATTTATATAGTTATACTTTTTATTTGCTCCTATTCAGAAGTGCTTACAGTTTTTAATTTTGAATTGTTCAACATCCTTTTTGATCCTCAAAACTTCTACAGGAGTTGATTACTTGACTCACAGAACACCATTAGGAACAATATTTATGTCTCTCCAACCTGTGCTTTTGCTCATGCCCTATTGACAGAAATTGCACAACGGTGTAAACACATATAGCAGTTAACTGTCACTGAAAATTCAAAATAAGAAAAGAGACCACTGAAATCCACACAGAATGGAAATTGTTTTCACAGTCTCTGTTGTGATTCTTACAAAGGATACTGCAGGATCTATGCACTTTTATTGCTGGAAATCACACCGCTGCAGAAATTAACTATTATGTGTATTTCTCAAGTGTCCTATTAAAACCTTGTCGTGGAAAATAGGAGTTTGGGCTTTAACCACAAAACCTTTGCTTTATGTACAAATGCCTAAGCACATCGCTATTACCCAGAAGACAGGTGCGAGCAGATCAAGCAATCATTTGACATGACATCTAACTCCAAGAGACACCAGCTGAAGTGCTCAAGCATATATTGGCACATCATCTCCTACTAGGGGGCAGCTCACAAGGTTTCTCTCATGCTTTATGGAGGAAAATCTTCAAGTAAGATTGATGGAATTACCGAACTGCAGCATTAGACATTTTGCACCATGTACTAGACCTGCAAATGTAGCTTGTGACTGGGCTTTATTTTACATCTTGTAACTTCAAATAAAAATTGTGAGCTAGTTGAAGCTATCCAAGGTGTCTGAACGACCAGACTCTTGTAGCAAACAACTATGCTGTGTCTCTTTGGTCTGTTAGCCTGGCCAGGCAACAGCACTTCAACACCATAACGAGTACTTACACCTCCTCCTCCAGACAGAATGACTTTCACCCCTTTTACTAAGTCACCTCTTCATTAAGTCTGCATTCACCTAGGTTTCTGACATTTGTAGAGAGGGCTCTAAAGAGAAAAACTGGAGCTGCAGTTGTAGAGCAAGTTTTGGGACTACATTACTCAATGTAGTCAGGAGTCAATGTACCAGTGCAGCTGCTCCTCAGTCATATAACCTGGAAAGTGAGATTGATCACTCAGTATGTAAGACATCTTACATGAGAAACTGCTGCTAGCACAGCAACTCTCACAAAAAGCTTGAGAACAAATTGTATCAAACGTTATGCAGCTAAACACCATCTTCAGACTAAAAATGTGCAGTAAAATATGAGTGAAATGAGTGCACCACATACAAAATCATGTCATACACTGAAAACACCACCTACTAAATGGCGTGTACTCTGCTGAAGGTAAAAACAAACTCCAAACCACGCAGTGAAGAGCTGTGAGGCATTAAACCACACAGCACAAAACAGACTCTTGAAAGAAATCAGTTTGATCCACCTTTGGGACATTAACACACCATGGGCGTACTATAAATAAAATATAAAATATTGACATTTCCCCCTGTGAGGAAGACACTTGAAAATAAGCTTGTGGGTTTTTTCAGTTTATGATATTTATATGAGAAATCTAAAGTCCTGGCTAGCCTCTGCATTAGCAATATTACTGTGTAGTTTTGCTTGGAGCTTTTTCTTCTTTCTTTGAGGTTTCCCATTAAGAACTCTTGAGTTGCTGGGGTCATTAGTTCTGTTGCCAAATAGAGTTCAAGGGAAAGACAGCTTTGTCTGCTTTAACATCATATACTGATTTTTGCAACTGGAACATGTTAACTCCAATTTTTTTTTTAAGGTTAGGGTGTCAATGCAATTATATTTTAACTTTACATCGTGTCTGTCTAATTGATATACACACATATATAAACAGTTTGCTTGTGGAATTATTCCACTGGAAGGTACAGAATAAGGACTCAGACTCCTGTACTTGCTTTTTAAAATTTTACTACGTAATGTTGATCATCTACTTTTAATAAAGAAAGGTATGAGTGAACCAAGATGTATAGCTAGTACTTCACCACTATCTATAATCTGCATTCTTAACAAAAAATGTTGCTGAATGTGGCTATTGGTAGGCATTTAGAGCCTATCAGTTTAGAGCCATTTAGAGACAATTGTATGGAGAGAATACAGGAGAACTGTTTACAGAAAGTTCCTAGATTGCTCCTAAAGTTTGAAGAGGGAACATGTTTTTCTCCCCAAAGTTTAGTTCTTCTCATTGCACGTACAAGGGATCAAATCTCACCTGGAATCTCACCTGTGTACCTAGCAGTAAGTATCCCAAGGACTGGTCCCTGGCACAAAGAACAGATTATATCAATGTTATTTACCTTTTAAACTCCGTAACAGGCTGATCACATCCAAAGTGCCCACCAGGAATGGTACCTTGCCGGCTCCTGAATTGAGCACAGGCCAAAATCTGTGCCAGCAACTGTTCTAACAACTAACTGTACAGATGACTGAACTACAGTGTCCCAGAAAATTTCCTGGCACTACCAAGTCTAGTGACACAGATGTAGTGTGACAGGCTTAACATTAAGCCTTTAACGTACTTATTTTGGTCTCAGTCAAAAAAGTGATTCAACCTTTCTTAACCACCTATTTTAGGATGAAACAATCTCTGACAGAGCTTTTGTCTCTCTAATTCTGACTAAGAGATGCATCTGACATCTCACAGTGTTATGGCTACTAAAGCAAGAGCAAAGTGTGGATTTTAATGATGTTTAGCCTTGGAAGCATATTAAATATGGTACTAGCAAAGCTGAAGCATGGTCTCTGCAAATAAGAAACACATTTTACATGTTTTCTTGACAAGTGTTTTTTCTTCTCTTGATGATCCAATACAAAACAATTGGATCTTGATGATCCAATACAAAACAGAAAACACCTCATTTCTAATGCACACTGAATTTTATACAAGGTTATAACAGTTACACTCCTCAGGAAAAAACCCAGAGCTAAAGGCATTTTGCCCCCCATCCCCCCCGCCCCCTCCTTTTTTCTCATCCCCAAGATGCAGTTGTTATAGTATGATAATGCCTTGAATAACCTTTGTACAACATCCCGGAGGAGTAACTGAGACTTCAGGGTAGTCCAGAACAACGTAAGCCAAAAAGTTGTGCAAACAGGCAGAATTTGATCTGCAAAATAAACATGGGCAGCAACAATTGATAAACAGAAGCTGCTTTGGACTTGGAAGGAGTTTGAAGAACGGATGTGTGGATTTCCAACCCCCTTTCACCCTGAATTTACTGTGTATCAGTACATTCAATATTAAGTTGTGGGGATAATTAACACAAAACACATCTGTTAAAATCTTAGCAGTCGTTTTCTGAGATTTAAAAGTCTTGGAAATGATGACATTTGCTCAGTATGCACATAGGTGGCATGACTGTGTATTTTATCATTCCACTCTTGAGGTAACTTTAGTTTCATTTCGCTCCTTCAGGTTTCCATGTTCATTTAAGATTAGTTCAAGCTACAAATTACAATTCTTTCATTAATGCTAGTCTCTAAACCATTGTAATAATTCATAAAAATAGTGCCTACCAGTTCAAAGGCTTTGCATCTGGTGATTAATTGAAACAGGGTAACTGAATTTTGCATAGCATTATTTTTTAATATCAGGATGATGTGAAGTAATAGGTCTTTCATAAAAACAGTATAACTTCCCTTTCCAATACTTCTTATTTCTCAATCTTTAAGAATTAGTTTACTGAATTTTTTTCAGTTTGCCTTTTCTGTTAATTCAATTACATTAAATCAAGTTAATTAAATTACATTACAATTCAGTTCAGTATAGTACATCAGTATAGTAGCATCTTGGTGGAACATAATACTGAGTAAATCTAGACTTTTTGTTTTGCACAACTCTCACTGATCTGTCCAAGAGTCAGTCCTTACTTTTATATCCTTTTTCTCCCACTTTAGCATTTGAAGTCACTTAAACAGTAACAGTCACCACTTTTGCTCAAGGCATGGCAAATGCAGAGAACAGAGCTCATGTTCTACTTGGCCTTCTGATGTTTCTAATTTACCGGAAATATTCTTTTTAAAGAGATAAGCATTTCAGGATCATCTATGATTTTAGAAGCTACAACTGTCCTTTTTTAAAATATGAGATTTAGCATGTCTTTTGCAAATTCCACAAGCACTGGGAATCACTTATTTGTTCACTTGACACATCTACCTGGTATGTTTGCAGTCTAGTTTATTACTTAAGAATATGAACAACAACAAATTTCTGCCACTTCAAGTCACACACCAACTGCAGACAGAAGGAATCCATGGTCCTTAAAGACCTACCAGAAGCAAGCACTAACTACCTCCCTGATGCAAGGTACAAAACTACAGGGAAAAGTGGCAAAAAGGACGCCTCTCTCTGTAAAGAAGGTACAGAAGTTACATGGGGGAATTAGCCGGACTAGAACTGGCAGTCATTAAAAGTAACAGAATAAAGGCGGCCACTTAAGAGCATGAAGGAAACAGAAAGCAATGGCTGGGTCAGGTAAGTACTCACTGTATACTGGTAAACTAGGGGCCAAGGAAAAATTACTTGGGGTTGGAGAAAAATTAAGAGCAGAAGAATGCTGAAGCAAATAGTAGTAAGTAAGCATTGTTCAGGAAACAAGCTGAATCTTAAATAAATCAGTAATTCAGAGCTTCATGAGTCATTTTTCCAGGTCCAAAAATGCATGTGGTAAAGAAAGAAATCCAGACCATTACTGTGTGTTTTCTATTATTGGATTATCACATTTTGAGGAATAGAGGTAAATTATTTTTTATTCAACTTCAGAGGACAAAAATTGTTCACAGATTCAGCATAAATGACAACCCTCTGTAATTAGCTGGCGTGATACAACGACCTACAGTTCTTCTTCGCTTTAAGATCTTAACATATTTTTGGTTTTTAAAACCAAAACACAGCACCCCCTAATACATACAAACATACACACATCAACCTTCTTGCATTACTTCTGAAGTGCACATTTGCCGTTTATCAGTAGTTTCATTTGTTAAGATCAAGTGAGGTGAAAGGCACCAATAGAACATTCTTTAAAGAGAACCAGACTAGTAGCTTATCTTAGGTAAACATACTGTCACACGGGAGAACAAACTACTATTTGTAAGGCCAGCAAGCGGACATACTACAAAAAAGACTGAAAAAAAGCCCTAGATAAAACTATGCAAATACCTTTGTCCTTGTGTACCCTCTAGTGGCTGTCGAGGTTGTGCTGGCCTCACTAAGGTAAGTAACTAAGCAGGCAATTTCCCCAACAAGACAGAATCAGAGTGCTTCCCTCTGCAACAGCTCTCTTAAATAGATGGAGGTTCATGAGATCAGGGTTCTGAGCAGGCAAAAGTATGGATTATCTGAAGTTTTAAATTTACAACCAATTCACTGCTTAGTTTAATGCAGTGAATCCAAGTTTTCCACTTAAAAAGTGCCGGGATACATCAAGCTATTCACATAGCAAGCATGTGCCTGTGTAACTGGCATTCGTGCACACCACGCGCAAACTGCGGCGACATCAGTAAGTTAAGCTCAGTATTACTCTTCAGAAGTCCTCTGATGTGAAAAAAAATCCGATACATAGCTTGCAGAGACTACGTAAGAGCCACTTACATATATGAAATGGCAGTTTGAGACTATTGTACAAACATGCTTTAAACTAGAACTGGCTGTTTTGTCCGTACGTGCTGAAGAACTAGATTACGTCAGGGACAAAAACTGTCATCCCGCATAAGAACACTCTGCAAGCAAACAACTAACGTTTAATTTCGTTCAGCTTAAACAAACGTAAAACACTGTACAGCAGACATTTCAAATAAATCCACTAAAAATCCCCACCCCTCACACCCAAACTCTCCAATAAATAAAAGCAAAGGTCAGTACCCTAGACAAGGTACCAAGTCCTCTCCATAATGGTAAAAACCTCAAGTCAACTCTCATTGCTATGACTTAGTAAAGAATATAAATTGCATTCTAGTTAGTGGACCACAGCAGCTGGTGTAAGACAAAAATTAGAGCAGTCAAAAAGAGAATATATGAAGTTTTTAGCACCTTATATCTATTTTCTCATGAACTGTAGATGCAACAGCTAGTTGCATCATTCAACTAAAGACATAAGTCATTAAACAGTGTCAGAAGAAACACCTTGAAAACTGCTGAAGCGTTCAACCTTCAACAAATCACTACATTTGTGCAGGAGGGAAGTATTTTGAGGCCTCTCATGATGCTGTGCCATTATAAATGAGGTACTTACATGACCAGTATGATGAAAGCAAAGTGTGGAGAAATTAGACAATATGCCAATTCCTATATATTACAAGAAAAAAAAAATACTATCTTGAAATGATATGAGATAATGCATATTCAAGATGAAGGCTTCACAAAGAACAGGATGCACACAACAGATGTACAACATGTCAGAAGTAAACTGAATCCCAGGCTGCATGTACACCAGACATTACTTTTAATAAAAAGGTTCTCTTATCTTCAGTACAGCATATAGACAGAGCTGTCCAGTCGGTCCTCTAGACAACAGTTTTCCTTTCAGATACAATAATTAAGAAGTCAGCAGCAAGAGCACTGGCTCTACTCTACAGATGGTAGATGCAGGTGTTTTTTCTGCACCCCGAATGTACATCAGGAAAAAGCCATGTGATCAGACAGCCTAGGCAGCTCTTTGCTTATGCTATTCACCTGCATCATATGTTCATAGGCAGCAATGCAAAAATCCCTCTTTCTGTGTGTTTACAGCTTAAGTTAGTCCTTTCTCCATTTTTGAAGAGAACATCTGAACAACTCTGTTTTCAGTCATTCATCCCCATGCCTGAGTTTTGCAATAATGCAGTACAAGCTTGCCATCACTTCCAAAACACTGCAAGAAAAACAAAAACCAAGAACTGTTATAATTATTCATGGGCTAACACATACACAAAGCAAAACAAACAAAAGCCTTCCTATCAGATAAATACGTAATGGAATATTGTCATGAGAAAGCTCTCTGTTACAGTGAGAGGCATGACAACATACTGCACACGAAGGAATGCATTTCCAGAGACTGCATGAAGTCACATCTCTTTGGATCATATTCATACAAATCTGTGAATATCAAGTACACATTACACTAAATGCAAGCTGTTACTGCTACGGGCAGTAACAGATTTCAAGTTCTAGGGGTGTACTGACAAATCCTGTGAAATACGCTTGCAAAGGATATTTAAAATGAAAGTTACCTCATAGAGGGTCCCCACTTCTTGGTCTGGAGACGGAGCAAAAGACTGGTTTACATATATAAACTGCAAGAAAATGAGAGAGAAGAGATGGGAGATCTCACAAGAGATCTCATTGGGAGAACAGAAGAATCATTCTACAGTCAAAAGCTCTGTTATAATCTTTAAGCATATAATAGAATACTAGCAGTTACTGTCTACACTTCAGCATGGAGGGGCAACATGACCATGAGGAGCCACCTCTGTCTGGCCAGCCAGACCAAGCCAAATTAAGCATGCTGACTTCCTTTTCCTGCAAGCTGACCCGTTACTCTCCCATACAGCAGCACAAAGTGAACTCACTGGTTTAGCTCTTGCTCTTATTTCAACCCAAACCACTCACACTATTCCAGATTTGCTCAATTAGAATGGCCATCAGAAATTAGAAACATTTTATTTTTCTTTCATGTGATCCTTGCCATTTGCTGCTCCAAATGCATTTAGACGTATAGGAGCCACTCCACAATGTCAAAGAGGGCCTTGGGATCTGCCATGTGAGATAGCAGTGGGTACTGGGGTATCCTGTGCTATTTCCACATAAAAGATGTAAAATTCCTAGGGCTTTGTTCTTGAAACATAGCCTTAGGCTTAAGCCACACAGGAAGGCTACATGCTCCTTTTTTTTTCCTGAGACAATGAGATGATAGTCACTGAATCAAACTGTTGAGAACGTCCTTAGTTAATATCTTACCTATCGCTCTTCTTTAGGATGTTACACCATGGAAAAGCAAACCCATCATAATTTCCAGGTGGATGAGAAGGCCAGTGCATTTCTGCCTATATACTTAAATAAAATCCCCCAAACCAAGAACAGAATGATTTCAGCTACACTTTAGTTGACTATTTTAATGACTCTAGCTTTAACTGTGTATCTTACATAAAAACTTTGAACTGTATGGATGTTAAGAGTTCACTGCACAACAACAGAGTCAGTGCAACTGTATTTCCAGCTCTTCCAGTGTTATCATGAGGCCACTTTGGCTAGTCACTTCCACAGGAAAGACCTCATAAATAATACCGGCAATCTGCTGCCCAGGGGCAAACACCTCCCAGCTACCCATTTAAAAAGCAAAATCAGTCCTATGACAGTAACTAAACGGTTTCAGACGTAAGTTCTGAAGGAAACAGAAACTCGGATTCAGAAAGCTGATCCCAAACACTCTGGACTGTTTCTCAAATACTCTATATCCAGTTCCTCCCGGGTGCACGGTGTACCTAGGAATGTTTCCCTGGGATGCGCCACTGCCCAGTGTGCATACAGCTCTACCTGGCAGCATCAGACACCAAGAAACACAGACACTGCAAAAAGTCCAATGGTCAGTGCCGAGCACACCCAGACCGCGCTGCTACAGCTCTCCTCCATATTACACCCGGGGGTCTACTTGGAATAGTTCTCTCGGTGCTCCTACTCCAAGTTTCCTGCAGGAAGCTGTAGCCTGGATTCCCACAGTGTCTCTGCAGCGTTTGCCAGCGCGGGCCCGGCGCGCGCAGCTCCCGCCCGTACCAGCTGTTCGGAAGCCATCAGCTTGAGGAACTTCTTGATGAAGTCCACGAGGCCCTGGATGGTCCGGGTCCGCTCCACCGCCCACTTCTTGGTCCTCATGATGGGGGTGTCGCCCACGGCCTTCAGCAGCACATCAACTGCGGGGAGCAGCACGTCACAGCGCGCCCGCCCTTCGCCGCTCATTGGCCCACACCGCCCAACCCCGCCGCCCATTGGCCACCGCGCCTGCCCGTCACCGCGCCCGCCCGCCCCGGTGGCGGCCTCTCGCCCCATTACTTTTCTTTTTCGCGTCGCCCGGGGGTTCCTCGGTGCCCGGAGACCCGGCTGAGGGCGGGCCCGGTTCGGCGGGTCCCGCCGCGGCCCCACCCTCTGAGGCTTCCTCCCCGCCGTCGCTCCGACCGCCGCTCTGCGCCGTGGCGGGCGGCAGCTGCTCCTCGGGCTCCGCCATGATGCCGCTGCTGCGCGGGCGGCGGGAAGTGACGCCTAGCGAGGGGTGGCCTCCGCCCCGCGAAGGCGTTTTGTCCCTCGTGGGACACCGCCTTCCCGTCACGTGACACGCCGGGAGCGTCACGTGCGACGCGAGCCATCCCGCCGGCAGCGGCCGCGCCCCCCTGGTCACGTGGTGCGCGCGCCCCCCGCCGCCGCCGGCCCAAGAGCGGGACGGGGGTGGTGAGAGCGAGGAAGAGGAAGGAAGGAGAAGAGGACGAGGATATAGCACAGCTCGTTCGGCTGCCGCCGCCGGCCCCCTCCGCCGCCCCACGATGATCAAAGCCATCCTCATCTTCAACAACCACGGCAAGCCGCGGCTCTCCAAGTTCTACCAGCGCTATGTACGGGCGGGCCGGTGCTCGGTGGGGCGGGGTTGTACGCGAGGCCCCCCGGCCCGGCCCTGCTGGCTGCGCTGGGCCCAGGGCAGCGCCGTGGGGAAAGGGACGGTGCTGAGACCGTGTACATGAGGCTCCGAAGTAATTCGGTGTTGTTTTCACTGGCATTTGCCTTTTAATAGCTCCGAAGGTGAAGGGGAGAGGGAGGGAGTCTCGTCCAGCGGTAGACTTGGCTCTCCGAGCCGCTGTGTGGATAAACTCTGCTGTCCGGCGTGGTGCTGCGAGGCTCCGTGCTATGGCAAAGCTGTCAGAACCGGGGACATGAGTTCTTAAGCAGAAGCTTTTTTTTTCTTTTTTGAAAAAAATGTGGTGCTAAAATTACGGTTGACAGGAAAATGTAATGAACTAGAGAAGAGCATTCTTTTACATGGGAGAAGGCAAGTAGCAAAGCAGCTCTGAAAATGCAGTACAAGCGCTCAATCTGAATGGAAAGAAAGTGCGGTGGGAGCTCGAGATTTAGTTCAAGGATAAGAGATTTTAAGATAATGCTTTGAACATACTGTATTTCCGAGCAAAAATGCTGAGGTCTGCTTGGGCGTTAAAATACCAGAAAACAGTTGGTATTTCTTAAAGTTATGTAAAGCAATTATTCTTTTTACAGCAGTGCAATTACTTACTTGCATTTGTGGCCCCTTTCTTGCAGTTCTGACTATGACAGAAGTCACAGTTCTTTGAAAGAGATGTATCTTACTTGTATACCTCAGAGCAGAAATGACTGTGACACTTGGGTTTGCACGGTCAGGCTTTGAATTAAAGGAGTGTAACTGGCACAGGTCATTCTTATGTGTGACTGAAGGAGAAGGGGAAGGAGAAGAACAAATGGCCAGAGGATCCTACATTTTTCTTGTAAAGCCAGTCCGATCTACTGATTTTATATCTGAATTTAAAACAGATTCTCAATGCTTTAAGTAGGGTTTGTGTATGCAGAATGCTTTGAAGTTTTGAAAATGTGAATAGCAAATGAAACTTAAAAGCTTTGTGATGCACAGAAACAAGTACAGTCGTCTAGACTGTATTTTTACGTGTGATTTCAATAGCATAGATTTGTTTGTGGACCTTTTGAAGCTTATGCATTCTTTAGTGTCAATTGAACCAGTACTGGAAGCAAATCTCAGCTTTTTTTCTACAAGGGAAAGCATCTTTTGCTTTCTAGAGAGATAATTCGGTCAGATCTGTGAAAGAGGTATTTCTTTCCTTCATAGTACTAAAACTTAGAAAATGGGTCTAACTTTTTGAGCTGATATATATGAGGAATGGAAACTGCATAAAATGGAGTTAATAATGTTTTGCATTTAGGGAGAAAAATAAGTTATGGCAATTAAATAGGAAGATATATATGTCATCATTTTGTCTTTCAGAGTATAGACCCGTGGCCATAATTTCAAAGTTAAAAATCAAGTTTCTAAAGATTCAGAGGAATTCAGTCTCAGAAGTGATGTTTCTGATCTGCTAAGAGTTAAGGTCATAGCTTAGGAGAACCTGTTGCTCGTGCTGCCCTGGTATTTTAAGCTATTTCTGGAAGTGTTACTTAGTGTGGGATTTGTAGCTTCCCTGCTCCCTTCAAGCTTTGGGGATTTTGTTTTACTCTCTGTTTATGTATAAAAGTAGTTTCAAAGCATGCCTGTAACTGTTCAGGCTATATTGGAGAGATAAAAAGCTCAGGCTACTTGAGAACACTTCCAGTTTATTTAAAAAAACTACTTTTAGATTGATTTTTTACAGAAGTTTCTTAAAAACAATCACTTTTCCCCATTTCTCAGTGATACCTGCTCCTACAGTTTGTAAATAATGGCTTTTTGAGTTGAAATGACACAAACAATGTATGTCTTAGTAACTGGCAGATCTAAGGCTTCAGAAGTATATAGTTTGAGTGTGCTGATATACTTCATGTTTTATTATTTCTGTGCTGTGCATTGTCAATCCTTTTTAGCAAACTGTATTTTCTTTCACAGAGTGAAGATACACAGCAACAAATTATCAGAGAAACTTTCCATTTAGTATCGAAACGTGATGAAAATGTCTGTAATTTTCTAGAGGGAGGACTGTAAGTATCAAGTTTGAAATAAATGCCCAGTACTGACTTTCAAGTATTATTACTGCTGATTGCGGTATAACTTTTCACAGTTGTAATGTAAATGCCGTGTCACTTGACATTTGTTGGTACACAGGGAATGATATCATGTTGCACCAAGTGTTCGTGTTCTTTACTAACTGAAGCATAGATACATATACCAAAATGTCTTGGGCAATAAAACTGTTTTTTCCTAGTGCTGTAATGGCCACAGTGCCATATCTAGTGCCATGATTGTTTCAGATACAGAGATGGGGAAGGAACAGGCAGATGTTGTTTTGCTGTGATCAAGCTAAAGATTTCTGGTCTCATTTTAGGAGGCATTGGCATTTGCCATACCCATTGAATCAGAGAACCACAGAATATTCTGAGGGGACCCACAAAGTCTCTTAAGTGAATGGCCCATACAGGAATCCACAGCCCAATCTGAGTGGTTTTAGCACTGTGCTCTGACCAACTGAGCTAATTCTTTAGAAAACGAAAGTATTTTGGAGCTGTTCCTTTGGCTTGAACTCCTAAAATTTGAGCAGATGGCCTTTGATAGTAGGATTCCTCAGCCTTTTTAACAGGATTTGGGCTTGCTGTATAAAGTAGGAAGAAAAAAAAAATTGTTTTTAAATGTGCTAACTAGTACAGTTTCAACCAAGACATTTTATTAATGAAGAAAAAGCAAGGTAGGAGGAAAGTGAGACTTACGTGTTCTGTCTCTATGAGACAGACACAAAATAATCCTTTTTGAATCATCTTCATTGTTTCTGAAAGTTGCCGTCCTTTAGCTGAAGAAATTTTGAAATGGAGGTGTGTTTTATTTTGGAGTATTTATTAGCCATCAAGAGTAAAGAGTTAAAAAGCCACCTTCTAGGATAAAGGGTCATAACTGGTGGAGTAAGCTCATGATCTCCAGCCTGTGACATAGAGATTGTCGTAGTCTGTTAAATACTTTATTTATGGGAATTTCTGGTTACTGAAAATTCATCTGCTAACACCTAGATTTCTTGTGTACAGAGTCAGTTAAATGCTTAGCTGTACCATGTCAGCTAGGATGTCTTTTTTCTTTATGGAAATAATTCCTGATTTTTTTTTTATTACTGATTTTTATATTTAAATTATTCTTTTCTAAGTACTCAACTGGTGATTCTATCATTAGGTTCTTTGACATAATGTTAAGTTGGAAACATTCTGTCTTGAATTTTGTTAAGTGAAAGACGGAAGACATTTGGAGCTTTTTAAAAAGTCACAGCTGCTTAACAAAAATAAACTGAGACAGAGAACACAATTTTGGCTTTCCTCCTACTGCTGTATGCCAGGGTTACCATTTCAATATTTTTTTCAGTATATTTTTTTTTCAGGACAGGGATCGTTTTATAGTTTGCAGTTTATCCAAAGGCCTCAACAGTTTATGTGTAGAACTATATGTACTTCAAGTATGAAGTATTTGAAAGAACTGAGTAAATGAACCACAAAAGAAGAAACTTTAATTGCCATTTCTTTCCACTTTCCTATTTGTTTGTAATAGTGTTGTCTGATACGTAAATGCAGTTCCTGCTCTTCAGAAACAAAGGGTTCTCCTTCCCTACCCCCATCCCTGCTCTCCACCAAGCAATAATGTAAGCTGCTTAAGTGAAAGTGACCTAGAAGATTTTCCTTTTTTTTTTTTTT
>VYZQ01035309.1:20201-33395 GCA_013400655.1 Mystacornis crossleyi | reverse complement strand
TGTAATAGGCATATTCTGCAAAAACCTTATGCAATCAATTCAAAGAAATTTGGCATTTTTGAGCTCTGGGAAAGATTGTTCCTACTTTTGGCCCTCATTTATGACATTATGATTCTTGTATTTAGCCATGAAGATTTTGTGAAGACTGGGGAGGGTTACCTCAGTTAAAAATTAGTAAAAGGGGGAAAAAAACAAACCTACTTTCCAGCTGAAAAAAATTAGATGTCAATGGTGTATATGTTAGAGATTTTTAGACATCTGTGATAGAGTAGTAGGAGCTATGCCCACTCTAAAAGAGAATCAGGTAGCAAAACCTAATACATATTCACTGTTCAAACTTCTGTCTATTTTTGCTGTGGGTTTTGTGTCTTTAATAATAATTAAAGAGAGAAAACTAGTTCTCCAACATCTCCTACAGTAACCTCACAATTTCTTTGCCAAGACATCCCATACTAAAAATACTCTGTTTTACTTAAAAATGCTTTACATAACAAAAAGGGGAAGAGTGAATGTAAAAGTAGATTTTAACAAAAGTGAGTTGCAGAAATCTTAACCAGCACACATATTCACTGTTTTATAGTCCACCACCATAGACAAATTTGTTCAAGTTGAAATTTGTATTAATTTGCTCTGTGTGTCATACACAGATGTATTAATGTCACAGATCAATGAGAAACCAGTTAAGGCTGTGAAACATCATGCCTTTACTCTACAATATTGAACCAAGACTGCCTGGAGAAAAGAGATGGATTATTTCTACATCAAGCTTAAATAAAGAAATGTGGAGGTCCTTCAGATTGTCTGTGATTGCAGTTTTATCACCTTTGCAATGTCACCACAAACACATGCTCTCACTCTCTGACCTTTAATAGCTAAAATAAGAATGAAAGTACAGTAAGCATTCTTGATCTAGGATTTCACCTAGCTTGAAAAATACTGTGTGTTAAGGGTAGTNTGAATGTAAAAGTAGATTTTAACAAAAGTGAGTTGCAGAAATCTTAACCAGCACACATATTCACTGTTTTATAGTCCACCACCATAGACAAATTTGTTCAAGTTGAAATTTGTATTAATTTGCTCTGTGTGTCATACACAGATGTATTAATGTCACTGATCAATGAGAAACCAGTTAAGGCTGTGAAACATCATGCCTTTACTCTACAATATTGAACCAAGACTGCCTGGAGAAAAGAGATGGATTATTTCTACATCAAGCTTAAATAAGAAATGTGGAGGTCCTTCAGATTGTCTGTGATTGCAGTTTTATCACCTTTGCAATGTCACCACAAACACATGCTCTCACTCTCTGACCTTTAATAGCTAAAATAAGAATGAAAGTACAGTAAGCATTCTTGATCTAGGATTTCACCTAGCTTGAAAAATACTGTGTGTTAAGGGTAGTCTTGTGTCATGGAGTAAGATACAGATATTTTGTAATTGGTGCTTAGAAAAAATTACATTGGTAAGGTGGCAATAATTCTAAAATTCCTGTTTTCCAGGAACACTCATATAAATTTGCTATAACAATTTCTCTGTACAACTGCATTGATCTGGTAAGCTTAAATTTAAATCCTGCAGTCAGAGTGTAATTTATGATACTGGAAATTGTTTGATTAATCATTGGGCCTTTTCATTATTTGTTTCTTGAACTTAGTTGGTACTATCTCCCACCAAAACAAATCCAAAATACTGAGAAGATATTTCTACGTACGTGTTAGCAAGGAACAACAAAGTATACCAACAAAGAAATCAGAGAATCTGGTTAGTTAATAAAAAAAACCAAACAAAAGGAAAAACCAGCCCAAACACAAAAAAAAAAGGGAAAAAAAAAAAAAAAAAAAAAAAAGAAAAGCAAAAAAGGCCCCAACAACTTGAGTGTCTATGGTTTCATTATTAATCATCAGTATGTCAAGTATCACAGCACTGAGCAAATGTGTCTTTTAAAGGGCATCCTAATTAATTAGTGTCATCTTTTACCTGATTAATACTAAAAAAAAGTGCCATAGTATCTAGCTTCAAATCCAAATATTATCAAAAAGTCTAACTTCCTTCAATAGTTTCAGATTAGTTGAATATCAAAATTCTTAAGTACATGAGAAATACTATCTAGTTTGGTTATTTATAATAGTGCTCCTAAAATTACCTTCTTTTTTAACGAAAGTTTTAAAAGTGCTGTGTTTAACCTGCTTAGACTAAAGGCAAGTATGCAGTAATGCTATTGAGACATTAATGTTTTAAATTTCCGGTGTTACATAATTGTGATTCCTATATCCCAGCACATAATTGATGTCATCTTTTAAAACTTAACATAAAAGTGCTTGGGGAATCTCCTTAATGAAACAGTTAACATTGTCTTCAGTAAAAATTGACCTCTGTTATATGAAATGTTTGTAATCTTCTATCCTGTGTTGATTTTTTTGCAAGCTGCTTCTTTTATATATGCCCAAAAGAGACTCAACAAAACCCACCAGGAAACTAGTCAAAGAAAACACTTTAAAATACCTTCCATCTTTTTCATCCCTATCTGGATATTTCTCAAAAAAACCAAAACAGAACAAAAAAAAAAAAGGCAAAAATCATGACGGACTCAAAGATTTTAAAGATTTCAGATTTCATAGACTTTTACAAATTGATTAATTGAATTAACACATACAAGAGGAATCTGCCAAAGATCTTATATACACATTTCTGTTTTTCTTCTCAGTGAAATGACTTAGCTGTGCTAAAGATAGTATCTTTATTTAGACCTATTCTAAACCATGCAAGGCCATGGAGGTGAATAAATGACCGGTCAATAGGAAGAAAATAAAACCACTAACAATTTCATGAAGTTTCTAAAATTACCTAAGTAAATTGGATAGCTATACAGGAAATGACTGCAGGCTCATGAACACAAGCTTTAGCATCCTCTTGCATAAGCATCTCATAAGGAACATGGTAAATAGCTTTGCAATGCAGTTCTCTATTCTCTGCTCTCTTCCTGTTGGCTTACCAATATTGATGAGGCAGTTTTCAGGCACTACTGAAAGTAGGGGTGTTGTCCCACATCCAGGTGAATTAACTGTGCTAAGAGTAAATTCCAAAATCAGGAAAGTTTTAGCCCATGACAATATACAGAACTACCAATTTCTTTATGTCTTTAAGATATCAGGGGGATTTTTAACTTTGATTAAGTGGATAAATTGGTAGCATTAGTGTAGGCAGCCATTTCCTTATTCATTTTGATTGTCCATTAGCTGTAACCCATTTAGGCTTTTAGGCTTTTTTCTAAATGCTTTTTGTACACAGACTTGTTTGTTTAAAACTTTGCTTAAGAAATAAAAAAAAAAACCCATAATATAATTTAAATAATAACTTAAAGGAAATAAAATTCCTAAGTCTTAAAGAATGAAACTGCACAAGGCTGACATGGTATTTTAGAATGCTAATTCATAGATGTCACTACAGCACTGAATGTTCCCCAGTAGTTTTCTGCTTTAGCTCAGACTGTCAATTTTATATGATAGTAATCTGGAAAAGTTTAACAGCAGGAAGATATTTTTCTGTCTTAGACAATCAAAAATGTATAGTTGTGATTCACAATCCACTGCTCAGAGATGCCCAAATCAGTTCTGAATCCGTGTAACAATCTCACCAGCACACTGACAGAAACAGACCCCCAACACCACATTGCTCTCTGTGATGTTCTCAACTCTGATGAGAAGCTATTACAAGTAGCATTAAAAATTTGAAACCGAAAAGTCATCCACTAAGTTTAATCCCAGACTGCAACTAAGGAAGTACCATGATTGTTCTGTAGCTGTAATTTGACTCAGCATGTGACATGTGACATATGACATATTCTTATCAGCAAATATTTGCTTAAATTCACAAGGTGGGTTAGAATTACACACAGATTTCATAGAAAGCAAGACTGAATTTTTTCAAAATATTCCAGCCAAATAGCCAGAGAGGAACATAGAAAGCAACTTACACTAAAAGTTTTATTGTTGTTGGTCTGTCAGCTTTGCTGTTGTTATTTATCTGTTACTTTTTTAACATGGGTAAAGCAGTAGAAGCAATACACTCAATTTATTACTGAGTAGCAGCACTATACAAATACCACAAGACTGGATGATTAAATGCATTCTCTTTGTTAGACTGATTTCCCAAAAGACTGTGCACAAGCTTTAATATAATACCCTCTGTGCACATATGTACAGTATTTAGAGAGAATTTTCCATCTTACCTGGTTATCATTAGATATTGAGCACACAGAAAAATGTAATATATTGATCAATAGGTATGACAAAGGTTCACATATAAAGTGCTGTAGATGTAGTAGACTGTCTGCCAAACAATCATGTGTGTAACTGATTCATCAGCTTTTCCTTTTCTTTCCTTTTTTTTCCTTTTTGATATGTTTAGTTTTCAAACAAACAATGCTCAGCCTGCAGAAAAGCAAAAGACAGATGTTTGAGCTTGCACTCTAAAAAATCTAATGGTCCAGGTTAATAATTTGGGCTATGTTTGTGAGAGAAAATTGAAGCTATTCTTTTACTTGGTTGTGATACAGACTGCAAAAGGTAAGGTATTATAAACAATGAACAATCCAGTCTCCCAATGCACTGCAATTTCAATTCAGAATTTCAACGTGACCTTAAATAAAGCCCGCTATTCACTCATTGTAGAAAACTGTAATTATGTTGGTAATAAGACATCAAAGACAGTTAAGCCTGCTTTGGTAATAATGAAAGGGAAGTATTGATACAACTTTTCAAAAGCCACATTCTTCAACAGACCTGGCTAAGAACTGACAGCAGCTGGAATTTAATCTGTTTCTTCTTTAGTGAAACAATACTTACAGGATGGGAAGTGTCAAGTGGAAGGGGAGAGCTCTCATTTTCTGAGAACTGCAAAGTTGCTTTGGCAATTCTTGAAATCCCTGTTCCCCTTCAGCGCAGCATCAATCATTTTATCTTATTGGAGGTGACACTGTTTTCCAGACACTAGGAGTTTGAACTCTTCTGCCTCCTAAAAATAGATCTACCCTTACAATTTTTCATTCTTTTAATTGACTCCTCACTAAGTGACTCTGTCTAGTTGAATATACAGGCCAAACCTCATTTTCAGTAAAACGTGCATGTATGTATGTGTGTGTGCACATGCATATAGAGGTCCATTCAAAGTATTAGGCAAACAAGTAAACAAAAAGCCATTACCAAAAAATCTCTGCAAAACACATTATATAAGAATTGCTGTAGCTCTGACTTCCAACAATTATAAGCTTTTCCTACATTCAGGCTATTTTGCCTTTGAAATGGCAAGTTGAGCTCAAACTTACATAGCATGGTTTAAACTCATTCTTCGCTTTAACCTAAATCAAACTATGGCCATGGAAAACAATTCCTTCCCTCCTTACTGAATCTAGATGCATCTCTCTTGGTATTTGACATGGATGTTTATTATGCACCGGTTTGAAATATGTTCATAGAGTTGGCACACAGCTATTTATGTTTCCATTAGTGTTAATGAGAGAATTTTGTGTAAATCTCACACATGCACATAAAATATTTTTCTGAATGTACCTTCTGCAAAAAAGGAAAGAAATCCTAACTGTTTCAGAGAATCTTATCCTACCCAAAGGGAATTTTAGTTTTGCAAAATCCTTTTCCATATTAAAGGCAAAACCCCCTAGAAATTCAGCTGAACAGTGCAATAAAAAAATTGTTACATTGTTTTGTTTAGATTTATAGCTTTAAAGGAAAGTGCTCTACCCTTGAGCTCTAGACACCTTTTTATGTAACTTAAAAAGCAAAATTCTTTTTGTTCTTTGTTTATTGCTTTTATAAGACAACAACCCTAAAGCAAAAGAAATAAAACAACTGTACACAAAATTTTCAAACTTGTTCCCTTAATAACAGTCACTCATCTCTGTTTAGCATGAGCTGTGTTCTGTAACTCTGGCTAATTTCACAGAATCACCAGCTGAGTCAGGTTGGAAGGGACCACAGTGGGTCATCAATCTCCCTGATCAAACAGGGTCATCCTAGAGCAAATTGTACGGGATTGTGTCTGGATGATTCTCGAACATCTCCAGTGAGGGAGGCTCCACAATCTCTCTGGGCAATTTGTTCCAGTGCACAATTGCATGCACAGTAAAGCAGTTCTTCCTCATATTCAGGTGGAACTGCCTATGCATCAGTTTCTGCCTGTTTCTTTATACCTGAATCATTATTTAAATATTGATGTTAACTGGAAATAATTTAAATAATGTCATGGTTGCTGCAGCTCCATCAACAAAAGGTAGAACAAAGCAGAAGAAAAGTGACATTAAAGGGAACTGCTTTACTCTGAATTCTTCCTCTGTTTATGTTTTCATCACTACAGATAAGTCAGAAAAGTGCTGTCCAGAATGACTTTGCAGCTGTTGTAGCTGCTGCTGGAGAGAGGTTCAGCCCCACTTGCCAAAAGAGGCAGTCTGCGTACGCAAACCTGAGTTAGTTCAGGCACTGCAACCCTCACTTATGATCATATCCCTCACCATGTTGCTGCTGTACTCAGCTATAAGGATCTGTTTTATCAAGAGAGAAACTATTTTTCTGCACGTTTAAGAAATTCTGGAGGAAAGAATTCTCATTTTTTGCATTTTCACAAGGCCTTTCTTCTGACTGAGAAATCCTTTTGCTTCCTACATCTTTTTCCAGACAATGTTTTTCAAATCTAGGTATATCCCCTACTTCTGCTCCATTTTCAGCTCCTCATTTAACTCTTAGCTTGTGTACTGTAAGCATTTAAATGCATTCCTAAACATAAATCGTTATAAAATATTTGAAACTCATGTCTATACATTTATATATTATCCCAGATGCTCAAGGCCAGTTTGGATGGAGCTCTGAGCAACCTCCTATTTTTTTTTTTCTTTTACTAGATAATCATAGCAGGAATAGTTGAATATGACAGCTTGATAGAACATATGCTGAGAAGAATTTCTCAATCTGGATAGAGTTAAACCTGTGGTTGAAATCAATTCACCAGTGAAGTGATCTAACCACCAGCTGACTTCCCTGTTCACTACCATTGTTATCGATAGGGGTACTGCCCACTCTTTAATCCTGACCCATAAATTCTCAGTTGGCTTATGAATAGTCTTCTGTTCTCTGAAAAAGAAACCAAACTTATTCATCTTAGGTGCCTCACATTATTTTTAATGCTATGTCATTGAGAATCAGTGAAAATAATAAAAGAGCAACTTTGCATGATTAGATTTCTAGAAATGAGGAAAAGATTGGTTAAGCACAAGGAATTATCATGTTAGATAATTCTATCAGCATTACACGATAAACATTTATTTTACGTGCATTGTCATAAAAAAGACAATGTAAGAACCAGATAAATAGAAATGATACTTCACTGAAGAATATCCTGGATTGGAAAACTGAATGTTTTCTGTGCCGATGAGTTTCTACATATAACCTGTGGGAGCTTTACTATCTGTGAGTAAAAATCATTCTTTATGTTGTTCTAGTGCCTTTCTTTCTTGTCTCTATTTTTTTAACATTAGCACTAACAAAAATTAGCTATACAGGAGCTGAGATGGGGANACCTGTCCAAACCAGTACAAATCTATAAAAGACTACGTTATGAAAACATTTTACTTCCTTCCTAAGACTGTCCAGAAAATTACTAGTAAAACAATCACAGTTAGAAATTTCAGTTCTTTACAAACTGGAATTTAAAACAGGATTTCATACTGAAGAATAAGATAGTCACAGATTCTTCAGGGTTGGAAGAGACCTTCAAGATCATCTAGTCCCACCACCTACCCAGCACCACCCTAATCGGCCCTAAATTATATCCCCAAGTGCCACAAGGTGCCTTTTGAACACTTCCAAAAAAGTTATCTCATATTAATTATGAAAGCATCTGATAGCAATGACAACTGTGTAGTATTTTTATAAAAACCTGGCCAATATTTCACAATGCAGATTATTTCTAGTATAATGATATAAAAATTACTAATTGCATTGATTAAGTTTCTTATTTTTCACAGAAACTAATAAAAATTACTGAAAAGGAAACGAGTTGCAGTCATTCTAATAACCAAAACACTTGTTTCAAGAGCATCATTCCTAGGAATAAACATCCTATACATTTTGACTTATTTTTTGTTTTTAAATGGAAAAGCACATATCTACCTGTCAAAGAGAGATTTTTGTTTACAATGATGAAGAATCGATTGGAATGACAGAATGCATTTTATTTGTCTTTTCCATACAATAAATTCTTTCCTTCCCTCTCATCTCTCATGTTTTCTTTATCTTTTCCATGAAAAAAAATTACTGTTAAGATAAATTTGTCTTAATTTCAATTTCCAAGTTCAAATTGAGAGAGATATTCCAGTTAAGCTCATGAGTATTTAACTACAACATTAACTTCCCTAGTAAAGCATTTTTGTGACTACAAATAACTGAGTGATCTGTAAACTGTATGTTGTGTATTTTCCTTCCACTGAAGTCCTAAGACACTTTTTGTACATGAGTGATTAAAAGACACTTTTAATATTTAATGCATTTTGAGACTGTGTGGCCTTCACACACTTAAAGCACTAGCTAATGTTTTATTCATTAAACAACTTAGCAAGGAGTACTGAAAAGTGTTAGTGGCTATTGAGCGCTTTAAAGCAGACAAACTGGTATTAATTGTGGACTTTCTGATCTGTTCTATTTCTTAGTAATGTGTAAATATGACTTTCTGATCAATTGTTCACGTTTATTAAGATAAATGGAAGCACAGGACCCATAATCACATTTCAGCAGTAAAATTCATGTTTAACATTTTTCACCAGAGACTGCCTTATGGTTATCCTTATGCTAAGATGGAAAAATCTTCTTTGTCCTGCTCTGAAACCAGACCCTGACAGCCTGTTACCTGATGTTATGGGTAACCTTATTAAGCTAGTGGAAATTACAGTTCTCTATCACTTTACTTAGAAGGTTTAGGAGGTTTAGAATGTTTCCTTTTATAGCCTTGCTCTAAGATTTTTTCATCATATACAACAGATAAGTTCAAATTTTTGTTCAGTTTTTACATATTGCAGAGAATAAAACCCTCTAAAAACAGCTAGACAAGATGTCTGTTCTCCATATCTCAAGATTCTCAATAAATCCATGTCTCATGTAATGAATAATCACATTGAAATAAAATTACATTAATCTACTCCTTAGAAAATTGTATTCTTCTGAATGATTATGGAATGGGATTACACTTTTAAGTAAGGTCAGGTCAATAGTTTTTTGCAGATGATTTTCACTTTTATATAATGATTATAGAAAACATGTACCAGCTGGGTCATGTTCTGATAGGTGGGGGTAGAATACAACCAAATCCACTTAAATCCATCTAAATTGACATATTCTATGATGACGTTAGAGGAAATAGTGTTGTGTGGAACATAAGCAGGAGGAAAGTGTTACTCTGGATATTTGTGCCCTAACAGTCCTCAATCTACCTTCAGGAACAGGAAAAAAGTTGTCTGACTTTTTGAGGAATTCTTCCTTGAGCTTTTACGTGAACTAGGAGGTAAGACTGGTACAGTCTAACATAAGGTTCTGCCAGTTGTAACCCCTGTGTGTAGATCCTTAAATGAAATATATAGTTGCACCATCTTCATGTCACCAAACAGACTATACCAAGGTCTGGAGCTTTATGATAATCCTAACGTCTTCTATCTACATTTTAATCTTCCCAAGAGGAGACACGAGATATGGAACACTAAAAGAAAAGGCCGAATGTGATATGCTCCAAAACTATGGAGCATCCAGAGGTACAAAAGAGATGGTAGAAGTGTTTATGTGTAAAAAGACAACTAAACACAGAAATGGACAGGTCTGTTGAAATTTAGGTTTTTAGAAAGGAAATGTATCTTAGTCATGGATACCAGTGCTTTAAATAGCATCGCTGGTCATTCAAACTTACAAGAATATCTGAACTCAGTTTTGACTTTATTGTACCAAAAAGACTTACATAGAAGGTACAATAAAAGCTACAACCCTTTACCTTCTAGTTTAATGGCCACATCTTTAATTTTCTTCTTATCAAATGAAATTACAGTCTCTTCAGCTTTTATTTTTAATATAGTATAAAATACAGACTGGTATCACAAACATGCCACACACAGTTATATGCCATTCAATCAAAATAAATATGTGTACATACCTAGGCATCTTCTACCCAAATTTATTAGTAAAAGAACAGAAACAAAGAAGTCTTTCAGAAGTGGCATAAAGCAAATAAACATACTTAACCAAAGCCTTTATCCAATACTATTAAGCTCCAATTACTTCTGTTTTGAATAAGCAGATAGGCCAAAATTTCCCACATGTTGAAAGATGGAGAAGTTCTACTCAGGGTGTGTATAATATATGTGTCTGTCTCCTGATATGTATGAACTTATTGCCTGTATTTCCAAATTCCTTTCTGCTATTATAAATAATTTTGTTATTTCTAGCTAAAGGAAAAAGTAAAGGCCAATAATAACAAAGTGCTGAGCTTGTGAAATTAAAAACTAGTCTGTAGGGTTGCTTCTCAGCCTGTTATATTTTTTGTTCTTAAATTTAGCCAAACATCCTAAATGAATTTTATCAGATGTCTCAATGGATAATGTTCTTAATTCCTCTTGGATGTGCTGATAGATTGCACATCCATTCTCAGTCGTTCATGATTTGTGGCAGCCACTTCTTTGGGTGTTGGTTCTGGTGTGTTACATTTTTGTCCCTTTCAGCCAGGTAGAAACTGTACATTTACAAGTAATTTCCACAGGAGGAAGTCAGAAGTTTAGACCATTCCAGAAATGTTTTGATGCTCATATGTCTATGGACTACAGCAAAGATACATGTCGTTCTTGTAATATATATCAAGTTGAAGAATAATATTTGTTTAATGAAAATTTTTGCAAGTGTTTTGGTATTTATTTTGATACGTTTTAGGAATCAGAACTGAAAAAAATACAATTGGTCAGAGAACACATACGTACAAATACCAAGTATTTGTACGTATACATAGCAAGTACTATGATTAGTACAGTTTTTTTGCAGAGCAATTCTTCACAAGAAAGATATTTATAGTTTATGCAAAATAACAAATTTGAAATGTACATATCCAGTATTTAAAGGCAGTGATGACTATCTGTCAGGTTCTAGGATGAAGAAATGCTTGTGTTTGTGTTGTTTTAGACTAAAGACTTCTACAACTGATATCCAATTCCTGCCTTTCATAAGTGACTTTGAATTTTCCTTTCTTTGTTAGCTATACATAGAGCTTTCCTTATTAAAAAAAATTTTTCCATTCCCCATGACTTTGGAACCTTTTTTTTGAGGATTTCTTTCCCATGAAAAATCAAAAAAACATTCAGAAGCAATTTCTAAGTGCACCATCAAGCCATCTGGCCTTTCTGATTTTCACTTTTCCCTAAAATGGTACTGTGGCTTCCATGTTCACCACTGTGTTTTGACACCAGTTGTTCTAGGATAAGTCACTGGAACAATTACACATTTGTTTCTGGTATTTATAGTACTTCTTTAATAATTCCTGTGTCCAAAGAAACTTAGAAATTCAGGGAAGATCAAACTTCTCACCATGCAAGGGAAGACAGCTAAATATCTAGTTTTATTGTCAGTATGGATTTAGTAAAGAAATGGCAGCCACTGGAGTAGAAAAACCATTCAATTGTAAACTAAGAATCAGAAATTTAAGTAAGTAAATACTACATATTTTTAGCTTAAGTAAAGAAAGGATGCAGGACAATAATAAAAATAGATAAAAATAGTAAAAATAGGAATACTACTTAATACCAATTTACTTTCAAATCAGAAGAATTCAGCCTGTAGGTAGTCATGTGGAAGTCTCATCAGGAAAGAAAGGCAGAAATGGAAATTGTCATGATCACATTTCTACCTGTATCTTCCTCCTTTGGCCATCTTCAGATACATCAATTCAAAATGCAGAAGCAGCAATCTATACATGATTCATATGGCTTAGGTGCATCAAAATGGCCTAATGATGGTTGTGACACATTCTGGATATCTCCAGATGATGAGCTCACAGCCTGCATGAACTCTTACCCTGCATGTAAGTTTCTATGTGAAGCTGTAGTTGGCTGACCCTGGCTGGATGCCAGACACCCACCAAAACCTCTCTATCACTCCCATACACAACTAGACAGGGGAGTGAAAGTATAATGAAGGGTTCATGGGTTGGGATAACGACAGAGAGAGATCACTCATCAAGTACCATTAAGGGCAAAACAGGCTCTACTTAGAGATATGAAGTGAAATTATTACGAACAAAATTAGAGCAGAATAATGAGAAGTAAAATAAACCCCTTAAAAACACCCTCCACACACCCCTACCTCCTTCCCAGCTCTACCTCCTACCCCTCAGTGGTGCAGGGAGATGGGAAATGGGGGTTACGGTCAGGTCATCACACACTGTTTAACCATACGCCATAGTTACCTAGAGCTCAACCTTGCCTACGCATGAGAATTTAAAAAAATTTAAAAAGACGTTTCAGATTTCCAAATTTGTTGGACATGGAATTTCTCTTTATGGTTTACATGTCTGATTTAGTAGAAAAAATCCTTTATCTAGTGATTAGGTTCTTAGTGAAGTTCACTGTCACTGTTCAAGTCCTGGTGTCAACATAAAAATTTTTCTCTAGGACTTCTTGCCTGAATCATAGGGACCATGTCCTTACCCTCTTTTTCTGATTGAGGCTGTGTCGTGGTTTGACACTGGCCCAACACCAGGCACCCACGAGAGTCACTTGCTCACCCTCCCCTATCACAGCTGGGCAAAAGAAGGGAAAAGAGGAAAGGGTTAACGGAGGCTTCATGAGTGAGATAAGGAGAGCAGGAGACATATGGGAAGGGCAAAACAGGCTCAACCTTAGTTGCTAAGTAAAATCTATTACTAACAGAATCAGAGGAGGGTAATGAGAAGTAAAATAAGCCCTTAAAACACCTTCCCCCCTCACCACTACCCAGGCCCTCCCTCCTTCCCACTGACAACACAGGGAGGCAGGGCAGGGGGGGTTTTGGTCAGTCCATAACCGAGATTTCCTTCCCTGTGAGGCTGTGGGATCCCTCCCACGGGAGACAGTTCTCCGTGAACTTCCCGGTGTGGGTCCCCTCTCACGAGCAGCAGCCAAACCGCCCC
>VYZQ01035309.1:0-16301 GCA_013400655.1 Mystacornis crossleyi | reverse complement strand
ACCATCCATTTTTAAAAGAACTCCTCGCAGTTCCCCACAGTGGACCACGACAAGGTGTAATATGAATTACATGAGATAAATCTAAACTCATGAAAAGAAGCAATATAACCCCGGAAATACTGTTTGCTTTAAATAAATGAAGTTATTGTTAAATCTTGGCTGTTAGCTCAGTAATACCTTCCATTTATTACTCTTGAAAAATTCGTCTGGGAGCAAGGCTGTTCAAAGTGATGCCTATTTAATTCCAAGAAAACACCATCTAAAAGACATAGTCAAAAAAAAAAAAGACGTTTAACTGAAAAATATTAAACTGACTGTAAAACACATAATTTTCTAATTTCCCAGTGTATACATATAAGTAATTTACACATTCATTCACTGAAATTGGTGTTTAATTGCAATATTTCCTTAATTATTACTACATACACACACATATTTAGAGGGAAAAGGCAAGGAATTTCTATAAAAAGAACTGAAAAAAAGGCTGGTGGGATTTTGCCTGTTTGCTTGTTTTCCAGATGAAATCAAGTTCAGGTTCAGCTATAGCTATAGCCTTCCAGATTTAGATCGTGAGCCATTGAATATCAAGCTGAGTTCATCCCCACAGTTTTTAAGTACTTCACACTGACAGAAGGAAATACATTTGGGATGTTGGTAGCAGCTGAGTTTGTATCAAGAACACTTCTGTAACTAGCACTTACAATGAGAAACTTAGATTCATTCATTTGTACCATTTGATACCAGAAAGTGGTGATAACAGAGAGCAAGTATCACAAGTCATATCTTTTGAGATGGCTCTATTATCATGATACTGAAGTTCAAATAAGGGCATGGCCATGTAAGGGATTAGAGTGTATCTTAAATATCAAAACAATAATGTTTACTAGATAAGACCATCAGAAATCACATACTGAATAAGAAAATATAAGTGTAAAAAGAAACCACACAATCTGTAAAAACCAGGAAAAGAAAAGAAAAATGAACACTCATGGTTCATGTACACATGAGAATTAGTTAATTAAGTAAGAAGCTAGGTAACAGTAATTATCAATATTAACACTCGCATGAACATATTTTATGCAGTAGGACTAGAAATGGATGTTTATGGCAACAGTTTCATATTATGATTTACTAAGGGTATTACAAATTTCTAAAATTTGTTAGTTTCACTAACATTACATAATTCAAGATTACCTCCTTCATACTGAATCTTTGGAGTGAGAAAACCTGAAAATGCCAATTCAACACCCCCTAGAACTGCTGGCA
The DNA here is from genome assembly GCA_013400655.1 of Mystacornis crossleyi. Lineage (NCBI taxonomy): Eukaryota > Metazoa > Chordata > Aves > Passeriformes > Timaliidae > Mystacornis > Mystacornis crossleyi. The sequence continues at coordinate 15,035 of VYZQ01035309.1, read as the reverse complement.
TGGACAAGATAACTGGAGCCAATTGGTACAGCTCATGCCTTGGTATTTTGGAATGTTTCAGTGCTTCAGTATAGTTTTTATCTCTGCTCAACAGCAACTCTTGCAAATGAATATATAAATAGTCCATTTTTCTTTGGCTGGCTGTCAGAAAAAGATGAATACTATTTTGAACAATTTTTTTGAGCTGAGAAGATTTGAAATCAGTTTGTTTTCTGTATCACTAAGAATCAGAATAATTTTGTTCTGTACTGTGTCACGGTTGACCGTTTTCCATTTGACATTTCACGCTGACAACTTCTCTTCAGTTTTTTAATTTCTGAGAATAGCAGCTAAAGCAAATATATTGCAGGCTTGCCTTCTAAATTATTTTCCATGATTTTCCAAACTTTCCACGATTTTCCACATTTTCCACTCAAATCCTGTCGACCCTGATGTTGATTTTGAGTTTTCCAGATGACAGTTCAGCCTGCTTGAAGATCTCTGATACTAAAAGAGAAGATGTCTGATACTAAAACATTTTGAAATTGCCAATTTGTCAGACTGCAGAGCAGCTGTTAGTTCCTGTCAGCTGCCAGAACCTATATCACTTTATATTCACTCACCTGAAGATCTTGCCATGATCTTGTCAAGAATCCTACAGTTTTAAACCTTCTTCCAGCAGGCTGTAAATTTAATGTAATCTACTAGATCAGTCTATCATAGTTTCCTACTATTTATTTCTATGTACTTCTCGCATATATCTAATGTTTTTAGAACAAGCAACTGCCCCTCATTTTTTCACGTTATTGGTTACTAGCTTCAAAGACATCAAGAACTGAACTGAATTCAGAAGGAACATGTTCTGTGTCTTTCAATTTTTTTTCATCGTGCCATTTTCTTTTCTATTTTATAGGTCTTTCTTGATTTTCCTTTTCTTCCTGTAGCAAATCAGATAGTCCTTTGGTGACCTTTAACCTCAGAAGCAAATCACACTGTTTTCACAATGACTTTTCCATTGCTTGTTTTACAGAGTACAGCTGAATGTGATGAATATCATCTTATAAAGTTCAACAAATGTTTCAAACACTTAGACATATGTTATTCCCATTGCAATACTCTTCAGAATAATTTACCATAAGCAATGAAGTAGGTATTTATTTTGAGTATCATTGTATAAGCTGGTCACAGATTTTGCCCTTGAAAAATGATTCTGTTTCTTCAGAGTCCATTCAGTATCACACTGTGTATGCTGGCTGCAGCTTTAGCAGCACGGAGCCAGATTCAGAAACAGATTCAGACAGGTTTATGTATTTATAGTGTTGCCATCTCTATATCAAATAGGGCTTGATCCAACTGCCCACATTTCTAGAACTAACTCAGCTACCCTGCTCTATCCTGGCCTTTACCTCTTACTCTAGCAAGTGTCCTGTACAAACCACAAATATCACTATGCTCCAGTGCTTAAAGTTTTGGAAGCAAAACCTCAAGACATGCTCCCAATGTGTCTGATGAAAAGAAAAAGAAGAAATAAAATTAATGAATACTATATAATTGGGCAATTAAATTGTATTATAGTGCCAGAATATTTGGAATTAAAAGGGGGGGTTTTTTGTTTGGTTTTGTTTGGAGTTTTCTGTTTGTTTTTTGAGAGTTCTTATTGTGTGTTTTTAATGCTATAATGAAAGTAGCACTCAAAAACTAGAACAGACTGGACAGACTCAAATTAAACTCTTATTACGCATGTCTCAGAAAAATAGGGGACATAAATTTTTTAAGGCGTCCCAGTGCTATTTGTAAGAAAATGAATGCTCAGCCTCATAGGCAATGACCAGTCCATACAAAAGAGGCGTAAGAGCAGATTAAACTATGGATATGTGTCTAACTTATGTGTCTACATTCTAAGGAATCCCCCAGCTTGAGTGTGGTGCTCTAAACACTTTCTGCTTATCCCCTAATCCTGTGATGCACACTTCTAGAAAGCATAACCATACATGCCCAATATCTTGTCCTCTACAGACTATATCCGGTACTGCCAGCATCCACGACCTAATTCTCTGGTTTTCCCAGGTTGCCTGAGTACAGGCAACAGGAAACAGAGACTTGAAAATGTACAGCAACTATACATGACATGCTTTAAAGAGCAAAAATAGCATTCTGAATGATACACAACAATTTTTGGAGGACAGATGTCAGATGGTTTCTTTCTGAAGTTCCTTCCTGTGTAGACAGACATTACCAGCATTATAAAACATGTAAAACTTCTCCAAGTCCCTAGAATACAGTTAAACAAATGTAGGTGCTGCCTAATCTCTGTGCCAGCCCTTTGTGTGGGAAAAGCCCATGGAGAGGAAAGTACTGACTGATTCTTACTTACAGCATCATGATATACTGGGACAACAGAATGATATCTTTATATCTGTATGGGAGCTGACAAAACAACAAATGACTGACTGGAAGGTTTTTCTTGCTAAAATCATTGGGAAGTTAAAAAAAAAAGAAAGGAAAATTATCTGTCTCAGTGGCAATATAGACATTCAATAAAAGAAACCCTACAAACTGTGAACACCAAAAATATATTTATTTAAGACTGAAGACATGATTAAAACAAATGCCAGGCAAAACTGTGGAAATAAGAATAAATTTTAATAATTCCACTTATTTACAATTGCAATCACATATATTTTATCATTATTTATCATGTTTCTTCAGATCTTTTTGTTATTATCCACCCTGTAACTCCTCTAAGTAAAAATCCTAATATTTATCTTAACAGGTACCTTAATATCCAGCTTTCACATCCAGCTGCAGCTTTCCGGAAACCTCAAGCTGTAGACCAAATGTAATTCTCTTACATTATTTTCAAATATACAGTATTCCCTTCTTCTTTCTATTCTTCATCCACTAGAAATAATTGCAAGCTTCCTTAGAGATAAATGTTAGCCTTGATTATTTAATTTTTTAAATTATTAAAATTTTATTGTATTTCTTGATACCTGCGCCAGTACAATCTGCCTGTTTTATTTCCTACTTCGTATTATTTCCCACTTATCTGCATACCCATAGAGGTATGCAGACCAAATAATATTTTACCAGTACTGACTTGGAATATCAAGTCTTAAAATCCTTGCATTTAAATTATATAATTGCAATGTAACTTGTTTCGGGGGGGGGGGGGGGACCCCCCCAAAAAAAACTAAAAAAAAAAAAAAAAAAAAAACATGGTAAAGCTCTCCTATTAAACTCTCTTATCTTGATCTTGGCATTAATGTGGCCATTCATGGGGCCAAGGTGTGAGATAGAGCCCCTGTTGTTGCATTTTATTTATGAAATATAACTTTGTCTTTTAGCACCTCTTTTGGCTTTCTTTAGTAGAGTAATAGGTAGATGTCCACTGCAGCTTTGTCTTATAATTTTGTGAAGGAAAAAGAAACCATACAGGGACAGTGTCAACACTCATGGCTCAAACTTACACGAAATAGTATTTCTCAATGCAAATGGATGACTTACTAACTTTTCTCAGAAGAGATTTTGGAAGAATTTGCTTCTGTGTATCTTTTTCCTATTCCAAGAAATTTTCTCTTAGTCGTTTAGACATTTCCCCCCAGCTGTTTCCCACAGATACTATGTAGCATTTTACTAGATTTCAGATCTATACATTTGTATTAAGCTTTCCTCTTGTGCTTGACCCAAGAGGGAAATAAATTCCTTTTTTTTGGAAGAGACAGTATCTTTTAAATATGTGGTGGGTCACATAAAATATAGTGCTCTGGAAGAAATCAAAGCTACTTATCCAAGAACAGGCATTTTTCCCAAGGAAAATTAATAAGTTTACTAGTCAGTAGAAGTATTTTATTTGTTTTCAGATTTTATACAGACTAAAATCTCTTACAGATCCTTTTAAAGCCCAGAAAGATCTAGTACTTCAAGTATTTTTATAACAAGTTTCCTAATCATTTTAAAATGAAATATGGTTAGAATAGGGTTTCATGGAACCATGATGATTCAATGTCTTTTCTAAAGTAACATTTAAGACTAGAAGGAGAAGCAGAGATTCAGGAAGCAATGCTAAGGAGCACTGAATCATATGTTTCAACTCCACGGTAGGCTTGAATAGTCTAGCTGCCTCAAGTTCAAGTGAACAACATCTACAAGCCATTATAAATTCAAATTTTACTAATTTCTAAATCTCAGTCCTCTCTTTCTCTCTAGACCTTTTCAAACACCCGTGCTCAGAAGAACTAGACATGAATAAACCCTTTTCTCTGTACTTTTATAAAGATATCTGTGCTTTGACTGTGTTGTGCCAACTCTTTGAGTGCCAACTCTGAACTAAAATTCAAGAATGTGCAAAATATCATTATTTTAGTAACAAGCACACAGAGTTAGGAGTTGCAAGAGATACGTTATTAATAAGCAAAAGTCAGCATAGTGAAAAATGCTGTCCACTGGTGATTCATTTCCTTCTTGCTTCTAAAGGGAACGAGATGTGTTTTTTAAAATGAAATCTACCGCCAGCCTTACCTAGAACCACAAAGTTATAATCAGAAAAATGATGGTCAGCATCTCCTGCTTTCCCCAGTAGTCTTTAACCATTTCCATACTTAGAAACAAAATCATTAAACATGAATTTTAAATTCCAGTATGTCGAAACATTGATTGCAGCTGATGAAGCTCTGAAGAACGAGTTACTACTTAGTTGAGTTGTTGAATTTTTGTTGGAAGAATTTTGAACCCAAACCAACATCTTTAACAAAGTCAAGAAACCTTGAAAATAGTTAAATTTCAACAAAGATTTACTTGTGTCAATGGGTAAAAATCATTACTCCAATTGTGTACATGAAAAATCTGATTTGAATCAGGCTTCACAAAAGTGGCACATGTATTATGAAACAGTTTAAATAACTTATACACTGCATGTTTAGCTCTCAACAAAATATCAGATGAAAATTACTTGCAGATGGATTTATACACAGGTTATTACAAATTTTTTAAACCAGAATAGGTCACAAGACTGGTACTAATTTTATTTTCCCATCTGTACCACTGAGATCCCAATATATATTTTGTAATAAAAATGAGATATGGTGATGGAAAGTACGATATAAATGTCTATTATAGTTCAGTTGATGAGCTTTATAAATTATTTACTCACAAAAATATAATACTGGAAATTATTACTCTTATTATACATAAATTATGTATCATTATGCAAGAAAATAAATTCTCAGGCTAGTTATTGACAAATCTGAAATTTGTTCTGGTAACATAGGCCTTTGAGAAGAACACAGTTAAAAACTGAAGCAACATTTATTTGATTCAGTTACAGAGGGAAAGATAAACCTCTCAGCCCTTATAAGTAAACTTAAGAGCACATATTAGAAGTTAATATTGAAAATTTGCATACGTTCACCAAAAAGACTGAAAAATCCAGATGTATGAAATCAAAGTGTGTGAGCATTTTACTTTCTACTTAGCATCTATCAATCTGTGGCTAGATGCTGGTAACACTCAGAAGGTGGGATCTAAAAAGTAGAGCATGTGCATTAGTTCTTTAAACATATTACGAAATCATTGTTTCATCAGTAGCATTATGTATTCCAATTGAAAGCTAACATAAAAGTTTCTATTTATTGACCTAATTCTGCATGTGAGGGTTTATTTTGTTTTATATTTGGAAGAGACACAGGGATAATTTCTGTATTTAATATTTTCAATTACTTGAATCGTTTAAGTATGGCTGTCAGGACAAAAAATGAGGGAAGGTGAAGTGTGAAAAACTGCCATCTTTCACAGTTTTAAAACGTTGGCTCTGTTGTCTGGCATAATTAAGTCAACAGTCTGCTGGTCTGCTTCCAGGCACTTTGACAACTGTTCTCTCACTGCCACAAGTAAATTAATAGGACTGTGCTTTTCCCAAGGGGCACTGTATGCTGAATGAGAATTTCCTTGTCCTTTGGTCTGCTGCTGGTGAAGTGGTGATGGGCGGCAATGCTCAGTGGGTAGGAGCTGTCAGGTCATTTGCTCCATTATAGTTGGGCCATTCACACTATTATAGTTAGATGTGATAACACTTACACCCTTTGTCATCAGAGGTTTATTGTATCCCAACTGTTAACATGGTCTCTAAGGTAATAGACCACAGCTGTGAAGTGAATCCTTTTGTCACAAAGCAAGAAGAGAAAAGAGTCTTTTTAGGCATTTGCAAGTTGTTGGGAGTGTTAGACCTGCTTGATATTCACCAGGGTTTTATACAGGCTTGTAAGTTTTGCTGAAATTATTTATTTTAGTACTGTCTTATACAGTTTTTCATCCCTGGAAGTTTTGGGGTTTCTTTGGTGGTTTTTTGTTTGTTTGTTTGGGGGGAGGGTTGTTTGGTTGGTTTTTTTTTTGTTTGGTTGTTTTTTTTTTTTTTGGGGGGTGTTGTTGTTGGCTTTGGTTTTGGTTTTTTGTTTGGGTTAGGTTGGATTTTTTTTGTGATTTATTTTGTTGTGTGGTTTTGGAGCGGTTTTTTGGGTTTGTTTTTTTTTTTTTGCTTTTGTGGAGATTTTTTGTTTGTCAGTTCATTGGGGTTTTTTGTTTGGTTGGATTTTTTTTTTTTCCTCAGCTTAAGGTTTACATTAATCCAAGTACTCCCAGCTTTCACCTGCTTTCATTGAACTCGGTCACACAAGCACTAACTTTTGTGTGATTAGCTCACTAGAAAACAATCAAAGAGTATAAATTTAAAAGGTTTTTTTTGCAAATGCAACAGTATCCACAGGAGTCCATAAGTCCTGGCTTTACCCTACACTAGGAAAACAACTTTCTATAACTAAAATGGTTGGGGTCAAGATTAGTAGTTTTGTTGTCCAAAGTTTTATTACATTGAAGTAAGCAAATCCTTAGTAGAGATGAATCAAGTAGAAGATGAATACTGCCTACCTAGAGAGAAACCTGGTAGAAAAATTTCAGGGAGCACAGGCTGTACTGGAAGTAGTACCACGGAACTGGATAAAAGCCTTTGCCCAGCTACTTGTGGCAGAACACAAGACATTAAAGAGCTTTGTAGCTGGAGCAAACAAATGCTGAACACTGATTTGAAAGTCTCACAAAACCCTTGATGCATGCAGGAGTCATTCTCATTTGAGAAGAAACCAATTATTAGGTGAAAGCATGGCCAATTTTTGTTGCAAGTTTCATTTAAAAAGATGTGTGCTTCAACAACTAACAGTGGACTAATTGAGAGCTAATTGCTTTTTATATGGTGGCAACCAGGTCAGTGCGAGGGATGTGAGAGAACTAGCAAAAGGCAGGGCAAAGAAACGAAAGGAAAAGAAATATTAATTTCCTAAATATTACTGTTAGCAATGTTAGCTGTTCTTTATTGTTCGTGTGTGCAGGTCTTCGTTCACCACCTGGAATAACACTAAGAACAGTACAATTCACTAGTAAGATTTATATTGCTCCAACACTGTATAACAAAGAAAGCAGAAGAAAAAGGAACAGAACTATGTCACTTAGAGAAAAATAGTTTCAAATTATGCACAATTTCTGTTAATATATTTTTTGCTTATTTGCTACTTACTACTCCCCAATAATAATACTTAAAAAAATTAATAAGGAAAGCAAAATACTATATATTTACCAAAGCATAATTACATATATATATGCCCAGCTAAACAAGAAAAATAAAAGCACAAAACATATTAATTGGTCAAATTGTTGCACTTGGGCTTTCATTTAATGGTTTCCCCTTGTTGCATGCAAGTGTGATGTTGTGCCACAACAGCCAGTGTAATCAAATCTTTAAATTTTTCATTCACATTTATTAATTTTTGAGCTACATTTAAAAGAATTCCTGCTTTTATTCTTCTTGGTGTTTACTAATTTGTAGAGGAATTTTGAATATAGTGAAATTAACTTTTGCCTAGAGAAGAAAGGGAAAGCATGAGCATAGAGATAGTTAAACTTCTATGAGCACTCTTATTGTTATCATTGGTTTCTCTGGGCATTTTCCACTAGCTCTGCTCTACCTTAAAATACCATTTTAATGCTAGAAAATAGGGCAATATCAGTAAATAATCCAGTTTAAAAAATTTGCAATTTCAGCTGAAAATGCTCTCTAGATTTATGCAACACTTCGTCTCTTTTTCTGAGTACAAGTATACTGACGTGCCACTCTTCTATTTATGCTTCTCTGTTGAAGTTGACTAAAACACTTGTTGTCATGAGATTTCTTCAAAGGTGTATTAATGCTGTCAAAAAGACACTTGCTTTTTCCTTCAAAACACACTGTAAACTCAAAGACCAGTAATACTGACAATGATGATTATGAAATAGCAAGTTCAGAATGATTCAATTAATTGTGTCTTAATTTGGCTTAAGAGAAGACAGAGACCAATTTCAATGAGGCTCAGAAAACCTAGGGTGCATACTACTAAACTCCAAGTAGAGTCACTTTGATCACTCTGAAGGGTTTTTCGAGGGGGGGCTTTTTTTTGTTTTTCTAGTTGTATGCACTTTAGGACCAAGAAAAGGAAGGTCATTCTGCTTCCTATAATATTCTCAGAAATGTCAGCTGATCCCTGCTAGTCCTCTGGGGTACCAGATTTGAAACTTGATCCTTCTTTTGGCTAATCAGAAATAGGAGCTTTGACATATGGGGGAAGGTATGAGAGGGCAAAACATAGGGAAGGTTCACTGCTCTGCTGTAAATAACACTGACTGTAGTGTGGACCAAAAAAAAAAAGAAAAAAGGCAAGATAGGCTAATGTAGATGTTACAGATTGCTGCCACCAAAAAAAAAAAAAAAAAAAAAAAAAAAAAAATAAAAAAAAAGANAAAAAGAAATACATATAAATAAAGAAAATATAAACAAATGGAGTGGATTAGATTAGGTGCACATCCCAAACCTCTCCACGGTGTAAAGGAAACACAGTAAGTAGAGATGATCAGGCGGTTTGCTACCTACACAAACTTCCATATGCACGTGCAGTAAGGTAGAACCCATGGCCTTGCCTGTACCAGGTCAGATCCAAAAGTGCAAGGGTGAAACAATAAAGTTTGCTCGGCAGTGGAAACTGTGAGCTCTAAATAAGGATTGATGTCCTAGATTATCAGCCAAATGGGTTCCAAAACAGAGGAACAGGTGTTCCCTTTTAAACACTCTACTACTTAAGTACTTCTGGAAGTATTTACCTGTGCAAAAGACTCACGGTTAATTTAAATTCAAAGACCAAAATATCCTGGTGATTGCTCTATAAATCTGAAGTTATGTGAGCATTGACAGAGATTGTGGGGATGATCTACATTCTTCCTAAAACTGTCCCCTTCTTCATGGATAAATTCTCCCAGAATCGCTCTTGAAGCACCATGACACATTTCTAGAAGGGTGTGTATCTCAAATATTTCAGTAAATTTGGGATATTCTCAGATTCACCCCTGCAAGTCCCCTTTCAGACATACATGTAAGACTGCGGTTAGAAGAAAGATGAAGAATCACTGGACTAGGGTAGGAATGAACACAGACACTGTTTTCAAAGAGTCAAATTTTGTGTCACTAATTTTTTTTTCTGTTTTTAATTGCAGCACACTGAGGTTTGAAGATTGGTGTGGACCTTCAAATATCATATAGAATATTAGGAGATCATTATATAAAAGTGAAAAATAATGTTCCTTGTTCCAAAGAACTAATGAGCTGTATATGTCAATGCATTTGACTAGATTGTCATTAAATAGGAAATAACTTTAAGCAAGATACTGCACCAACTGGAAGGGAGGTGTTTGAAAGTAACAGCCTACCATAAAGACAGTAAAAAAGAAAATTCTCATTTCAAACAACCATAGAATCTGGAGTAAGAAAGGGATAAATTCATGCCTATGTTTTACATGATTTTTTAATCTTACTGCCTGTTTTTGTTTAATAGTATATTAGGTTATAGATTTTTTTTTAAACTTGCTTAAATGGAACAAGCTAATGGTCCAAGCTAACAAGCAAGGTGGTTTAAATTTATAGTGGTTAAGGATTTCAGTAGGAGTCCATAATATTACTATGCTGTTTCTGAAATACACATTGAAATTTCTCTTTCTGTGCAAAAATATTGGATATGTGTCTGTCTTTTCTTAGTATCCTTGTAAATTTTAAAGGTGATGGTACACCTTTAGAAATGGTCTTTGGAAACATATTAATGTGTCTTAACAGCAAACTAATTGAAATGAGAGAGCTTCTTGAAAAGAAATATGAAGTTCATGCCTTGAGTGGCTACCTAGAAAGAGAGACTAGACAGGAGTAAGGGAATAAAGGTAGGTATTTATTTGAAAGGCCTTCAGAGGTACCACCCTGGGGAGCCAGAGGCTACTTCCAAAATGGGCTCCAAGATGGACCAATGGTCCAAGATGGACCACAAGTCATGAGTTTTTCACACTTTAATAGGTTTGGTCCATTTGCATATCAGTATAAATTCGCCAATTAAAACTTTAGCTAATGATGTAATTTCTTCAATTTCTCCACCTTTCTAGGGGCCTCAGTTTACACCTTTTATCTTAGAACAATCTGAGCGTCCTTGAATAGCAAGCTCAGAGAAGCTTTGTTGTGTCTATCTGGCTGAAGAGAGCAGCTAACAAGCTACAAGAAACTTCAGAGTTACATACTAGGCAATACAGGATTTGAAAAATATAAAAGTTAAAACCTAAGACATCATTGTCACCGTTGAGAATTCTTTCTGTTCATTCAGCACTAATTCTGATTTTAATCTCTCTTTTAATCCTTTGAATTACTAGTATGCTTCTCTGCAAGTTAGTTTCCTTTTGTATGTACATATTTTTAGTATGAATCTCCTATTACTGCTGATTTTCATGTAAATTCTCTCTTTTAGACATTCAGTATGCCTAACAATTTGGGCAAAAACGTGAATATTTTGGAGACTCACGTTTATGATACAAAAATAAATTTTAAGATATTTAATCCAGAGCAGTATTTTCTAAGAGAGATAAAATGCCATATTGTCATTTTTGCTTTCTCATTCTTAAAAAGGTTCAGATTCAAGAGTGCAGTTAAGAGTGAGTCTAGACTATATACTTCCAGCTCTTCAGGACCAGGAAGGAGCCTGTTTTCACTCTGTCTATTCTGAAGCATGATTTTTAAGAGAGAACTAGATCATGAACACATCTCAAAAGACTACCTCAAGATGGGGAGTCACAGACCAAGAGCAGGCTTAGCAGATAATTCTCGTTCTATGGTTTTCCTCAAAGTTCTGTGTCAAGATGACTGGTGAATAGGTGATTTGAGTGTACAGAGTGTCACAAGACTCAAGGTATAGCTATAACTGAATACTGAGCACAGTAGATCTATATAATTGTCCTCAGAAATGTACAGATCTCAGAAATCTATAGATCAGATCTATTGTATCACCCTCAGAAAATGGAGCATGATTGGTACTGTAGCCAAACGGAATTACACCTGAATTGCCCAAATACAAAGTTTAGTACTTTCCTCTCTTTTGATCTTAGTCTGGATTTCAGAGCTGTGGTGAATTTCCATGCTGGCAGGAAGATACAGATGGTGGCATTGTTGAAATTTGTTTTGTGACTTAACTCTCCAAAGAGGTCAAGGAACTGAATGACTGTCTCTGACAGGGTCCAATGGCATTCTGTGAGAAAAATTGGTATTTAAGTCCTTAAAGAAGAATCATGTCAGACCTTCTTAATTCTCCTTCAGGCCCCGTGGCATTAACAAACAGCTCACAGCAACTCGGGTTATGGCTGGTTCATGGTGAGCTGAAGTTCTATTTATGAGCTGTTCATTTTGGACAGTGCAGAGAAACATTTGCTGAACGAGAAGTATATTCATCCAGACACAATTATTTTAGCAAAATGTTAATAGTGAACAGTCACAGGAGACTGGAGCCGTACTACTTAAACATACTAACATGCTGACATTATGTAATGGTAATTACATTATTTTTCAGGCTAATGCTATTATATCAGAACATATCTAATCTGTGGAATTGGAAAGTTGCTATTTATTGATCATTTGCACCAAAGCCTAAAGAAAAACTAAAAAAATCTACAAGATTAATTCAGACTGACATGAGACAAACTAAAAAAGCACATTCTCTGCTAAATCAAAGGAAGACATTTTTGAGCTGTTCAAACTTACATATGCAGAAGTTATGAAGAGTAGTCATCGAGAATGTTACATCTATTCAGAAAGGCCTTTACATTACTTAAAAAAATACTAATTAAAATCTTCATAATAGAAAGCAACCAGGTCTATGATGGGTTGTCTCTAAGTTGCTAGGTTCCCTTTTTAGCCACAGACTCTTAATTTGTTCTCTCTGTGAGTGTCCTGGGTTACCTGGTATTCTATTACCATTTTTAGCAATGTTCCCTGCCTCCTCCCTCTGGACTATCATCTGTTANGCTATCATCTAACAGGAGTGCTACCACCACCCTGCCTGGCAGGGTGTCAGGTCGTACCCTGACTCTGTCAGCTTAAACCAGTGTTTATTATTATTATTTAGAGCTATCAATTTATTAGAGCTGTATTATTGCTCTGCTATATATATGTATATATTAGTAAAGAACTGTTATTCCTATTCCCCATATCTTTGTCTGAAAGCCCCTTAATTTCAAAAATTATAATAATTTGGAGAGAAGGGGGTTGCATTTTCCATTTCAAGGGAGGCTCCTGCCTTCCTCAACAGACACCTGTCTTTCAAACTAAGACAGTGAGTCTTTCAGGGACGGCTGCCCACATGAAAAGTACCCTATGATTTCCTTGGTACCATTAGCATTCCCCTTCACTCCAGATATAGAAATATATGGGCATCAGCATCAGCAAAGGACACTGAGAGAAGCTGGACGGTTACATAAGCTCCTTAAGGCTCAGACCACAGCAACTCTCCCCTCTCAGTGTCAGTAACCATCAGGCTTTACCCTGTCTGCACTTTTGGAGAGGAACCACCCCAGACCTAACTTAGCCATGCCTGAAGAAATTACATCACAATTTTCATCAAGCTGTTAAAGTATGTCCAAAAAGAGTTTTCAAGTCTGGCAAACTCAGATTTGAAGTGGAAGCACTGGACAGAGAACTAAGAGAAGAATTATTTTTCTCATTGGTTTGTCAGTAAAATACAGAGCACTAGAGTTCCAGTCAATCTTAAAACAACATTGAAATTCTGCTTCCACTATTCTGGTTTGCATAGCCTTTTAAGTCTCAAAGGCAACGGCAGTTGCTATATTTGAATATAAGTTCCAGTAAGCAAAGTAAAACAAGTAAATATTTTATAATCAACAGGGATATGGTGAATGGAGGAAAATAATTATCTTAATTTTCTATGTACCACATAAGAGTTTTCTCAAATGAGACCTTTACAACCATATGGTTACTTAAAAAAATAGTTATATATCATTAATAGTACCCAAACTATATCTGTAACTGCATCATGCTTTTTCGAATACCTTTTGTCCTGTTTTTTATATCTATTTTTGAGTGAGATTTCAGAATATAGAACAGTTGGTCATGACTAATAATCTTAAAAATGTACACGTAGTTATTTATTTTATGTCCTCTTGGTAATTTAGGAAGATATCAGCTTAAGAAAAAAAGAAGCAATCTGAAAAAAAAAAAATTCAGAAGACAAGGAAACACTGTTTTCTAAAATTTTTGTCTTTCAAAGCTTACTAGCAGACAGACAGACAAACAGATAACTATTCCTTCTGAAAACAAATAGATTTAATCTGAATTTAAATACTCAACTGAATGTTGATTTAATTGCATGTACATAATATAACTGAAGTATGTTACACAGTCTTTTGTTAATCATTACCATAATAAGCAAAAGTGTTTTAACTATGCAAATTAAATGTAGTTAAATATAATCAATTTAAGACATAACAAAGAAGTCAGTGTGGCTCCTTTTTTCATAACAAGTGCCCTTTCTTTTCATTGGACAATAAAAACTATACAAAACACTCATATTTATACTGCTTCAAACATTACTTAGTAACATTCTAAAATTTATAAGCAAAAATGAGGAAGGTGGTATAAAAATATATTTCTTTATATTATGGTTGTAATCTAAGAAAGACTACATGAGATTTGGTACTAATTCTGTTAAATCTCCTTTAACAGAAAAGACTTTTTCATTCAGAAACCTAAGCTATTGGTGTATAAACTTCAGATTTATGCTGGTTCATAAGTTTATAAGAAAAGTTATCATTTTTCCAAATTACACCATTTAAAATTTATAACTATATAAAATATAAAGTATGCATGATGTTGACTTGATTATAACAGTTTTATTTAAACCTAAATGTTGTTATTGTGATCTCACATTTTTTCAGTGTTTCTAGTTGTAACAAACGAAAGCTGCTGCCCCCCACAAACAAATAAACAGAGGAACTCCTCAATCCATCAGCAATGAGAACTCAATATCAAAGCCCTAAGACACATTTCAGTAATGGGGAACTAAGCATTCATAGAGTTAATTGAAGGTCTGTGGGAAAATATTTTCATTTTCATGGGAATGGAATGGTGATTATAGTGGGTTTACCTGGCTGGACATCGGGTGCCTACCAAAGCCACTATATCTCTTCCCTCCTCAACTGGACATGAGAAAGAAAACATAACAAAAGACTTGTGGGATGGGATAAGAGATCACTAACCAGTTACTATCACAGACAAAACAGACTCAAACTGAATAAATTAGTGTAGTGGTTTAGTTCGCATTTTCCCCTTTCTGTGAGATAAGAACAGGGAGGAGTACAAAGCAGGCACCAAACTTTAAAGAATATAATGAAGTTTATTACTACAACTACAAGTAAAATGGAATAAAAAGGAGTTAAAGCAACTTAACCCCCTTTCTCCAGCACCTCCTCCATCCACCTATAATATAAAGACACAAACTTCAGTTTGCCACTCTATAACAATCTTGTGTCAGTCCATTTAGAGACAGAACTCTCTTTTGCTCAGCTATGGAACTTTTCCACAACAACAATCTTCTCATGACATCCATGTCACAGCACAACTGCCGTCCAGGGTGGGTTATCTGCTGACATGTGAGAGTTCCCTTTCC
>VYZQ01035308.1:0-11450 GCA_013400655.1 Mystacornis crossleyi | reverse complement strand
TTTTTTTTTACTTAGATGAAGGAACCCTTTGGAGAATGATGTCACCTGCACCTCAAATACTCAGAAGTTTTTGATCATGAGTTTTGGATGGCTTCAGGGTCAGGCTTGCTGATTTACAAAGCGCATACACACACTCTTCAAAACTTGTAAAATATGGAAGTGATTTGTGTATGGTTGGGAGAGGTGCTCACAGGCTTGAGGCTTTGGGGTTTTTTGCTGTGTCTAAAATTTCGCAGTCTCAGGGGCTTTTTACTGTTTTTTTCAAGCAGACACAAATGCCTTATGTGAAGCACAAGGCTTGGCTCTTTCGGTGTAGGACTAAGTAGCTCTGAGAAGCGATCAACCCTAAAAGCAACTTCTTGTGAGGACCCTTCTCAGTTTTCCCTGGCAAGGAGCCAGCACAGAGCACCCTGCCTCTCCTGTTTCTGAGACCACGGCCTTACGATTTCCAGACTGTAATAAGAGGATTGCACTCGTACCTTTTCCAAGCAGCAACGGCAGCTGTAGTCATGGGAAGACAACAGCTGAGTTGGCAGGCCCAGCAGCCCCCTGAGGGGCAGGCTGTGCCTCTCTGACCTTTACAGTGGGCTCAGCTCCCCCTCTGATGCGGCTGCCAGGGGGGCAGAGCCAAAATGTCCAGGCAGATTCCCCTGAAAAGGTCAAAGCAGTGCAGCTCAGTGGTGCCGGCAAGGGAATGGCGGAAGGGGATTTCAGCCTCATTCGTGGGACAACGGCTGTGGGCTGAGGAGCTCACCCTGAACACTGGTGCTGGCTGTGGGGGGACCCCAGCTGCTGCCCACCCCAGTGTGGGCATTTTTGGGTCTGGAGGAGCGCCCTGGCATTGTGCACAGGTCGCTGGGGGCCTGGCAGCCGCAGTTTCCTGCGGGGGTAGGTGGTGGTGCTGGGAATCATTCAGGGCCACTCAGTGGGGCAGCATTTTCTCATAGGGGAGCACAAACAGCACCTCAGAGAGCAGGCACAGAGTGGGAGCAGGGCAGGGCATGTGCTGGGGCCTAGGCGGGGCTGATAGCAGGAGCCGAGTGTGCTGGTGCTGAGCAGGACACCCGGGACGTGCCGTGGGGAGTCGTGTGGGGACACTTGTCTTTGCGCTGGCTCAGGGTTGACATCAATCCCCCCAAACCCCAGGGAATACTTGGATGCGCTGGCCCCCACCGAGTGGCTGCGAACTATCCCCAAGTGTTTCTGCTGCACTTGAGCAAAGCTGTGGGTGATATGGCTGGGCCTGCCGCCCTCCTTACAAGTGTGACGCTACTTAGCAGGACTTTGTGTAGTTTCTTGAAGGGAAGGATTTGGCAAGACAGAAAACGGGAAATGCAAATTTTTTCCTTTAGTTTTTGGTGGGTTTTTTTTTTTTTTTTTTTTTTTTTTTTNTTTTTTTTTTTTGTCTTTTTTTCCTAGGGAAGCCACAGCCTTACGAAGTCACCATTCATTTTAGCAGCCAACGCAGCTGCACACAGCAGATTTGGTGACCGGACGCTGCGGTCTGGTTGTGTGTGTAGTTGATGCAAAGCTTGGAAAATAATAAACACAAGCTTCCCCAAGCAGGGCACGTCCGTTATTGCGTGCACGCTGTAATTCAGGAACTAGCAGATGTCTGAGCTTCATGCCCAGCCTGACAGAGACACAAGAAGGGAACTGGTTCAGGGTTTGTGCACAGCTGCGCTGGTCAGATGACTCTGTCAGCTGAACCTGCCTCCGAATCAGGCCTGATTTATCATAGCAGGGACTCTGACCTTTGGTCACCAAAATACCATCTTGGAAAGATTTCTGAAGGCTTTGTAAAGAAGGAGAGTGGTGGTAATAATAGTTCAGGGGCGTCCCTGTAAAGGACTCTTTGCCTGCCAGCTGAGATGTGCAGCCCTCTTTCTTTGCATGCTTTTTGCCAGAGCTAATGAGGAGCAATCACGTACGACATTTTCCAGGGGCCTATCTCATGGGATGATTAACATTTTTGCTTGAATTCGTCTGGGGGTGATGGGGCATTGCTCTGCCTGGTGGTCTTGTTTCCACGTACAGATCCACCACCTTTAGCCTTGCCTGCAGTGTGAGTGGCTCAAACGCATGACCAGCCCATGGCTGTTTGGTGGCCAGGGTGACGCGAGTTGGCAGCTGCCATCGATCCTGTGCTACAAAACCAGTGTACATTGACAACCTCAGTCCAAGCTGAGCAAGCCGGGCTGTATTTCTCACCATCAGGGCCACCTTGCTTGGAACTTAAAACCTGGGCTCAAGCTCTGCTCTCACGTGGCAGGGTGGCCAAAGGCTGTCTGAAGATAGCTGTGCAGATCAGTGTGGCCTGGACTCGACCACATCTCCAAAAATAGCTGAAAAGGAGAACTGGAGAAACCTGTGGATTTCTTTCAACCTCATCTGCCATAGCCAGGCACATTGTGCTGCAGGCTGTTGTGGCCACAGCTGAGTTGTTAAAATGCTCGACCAGAGAGCCTGGAGCTGGGTAGGCAGGGCTCTGGCGTGCCGTTCCTACTCTTGGGTGAGACCCTGGAAGAAAGCAGGCTACCACCTGGGCTGCACCTGTTGGGTGTGAAAGTGGAAGAGCGTTTTCTTTTAAATGAAAAGTGCTGCTTAGCCAAGTTACGTATTCACCAAAGTTCCTTTTCTTTCAAAGTCCAGAGGGTAATTGTCTTTGCCTACTGTGTAAAGCAATAAGGACTTTCCATTTGCAGGAAGAAGGGAGCAGAGGTTGGTGGCTAAAACTCAGGAGTGGCAACTTGGAGATATGAGCTCCATTAACCCACAGGCACTGCCACGCTGAGTTTTAATTACAGATAGCTATTAATTCCTTCCATTTTTTTTCTCCAAAATGCCCTAATGAAAGTTGCAAATGAATCCTGAAAGACACTGTTGTCAAAGGGATCTCAGCAGGCAACTTGCAGAAAAGGCAAATGGGCAATACTTCCTTGTAAAAATCTGTGAGTTGTTCTCCGAAGGCAGGTGCACAAGGATGTGGGGTGTTTGCAGCAAAGTCCAGTCTATAGCTGTGGCCCTGAGGGAATTGTAGCTACTCCTGCCAAAACTAACATGGTTCAAGACCTTTTCCTCAACCTTCACACCATGTAAGGTTTCATACCTTAACAACATGCAGCAAAAATGTGCTTCAGAGCAGCAGGCAGAATGCCATCAATTTGCATGGGTGACCATCACGAAATCAGGAGATCAGGATATGGACGGACAAGAAGAATGTGCCGGTTGGTGACCATGTAATTTCTTTGCAGTGATTCATGGTCTTCCACTTTCACACATCCCCCTCAGCCTCCTGCACAAGGATGCACTATCTGTCTCTGCAGTGCTCTGCGGAACGACCATGTCTTTTGGCTTTCCTGGACAGTACTCTTCTCCTTCTCCTGCTCTGGTGATCCTGCAACTCGACAATGCCTGCAGTATCATTTCATCAATGCACTGGATTTTTAATGCTTCAGTGATATTTACTTAAGTCCTGTGGCCCCACTTAGGAAAAAATTGCTCCTTTCACCAAGAGGAGCCAAATGGAACGGGTGTTTCATGAAAGGAACAAAAGTTTGGGAACAGGGGAAAAGTCAAATGAGTGCAAACACTGATCAAAGCTGTTCTCTTGCTCAAAACGAATACTAAGAAAACTTGCTCAGTGGGTCATGATGAGCTCATTCAGTCCACTCAATTACTGGAAAAATCTTCCACTCTGAGCAGTTTGCATGTGTCTGTGTTGAGTCAGAACCTGGCACAGCAGCTTCAGTACACATTTTTGTTATTAAAAACTCCCCTTTGTCTTTTGGAGCCCTAAAAAAATTCTGGCCTGGACGCTTTCTGTGTTTCGTGTTTTTGACACAGTAAATGTGGCGACTAGTGTTACGTTTCACCTGGAAGGTGATGTCTACGAGCCTAGGGTAGGTCCATTTTTCCTACCTGCAGCATCTCAGCGTTGTACATCTTTTTATTTGCTGTCCAACCACCTTTTATTCCATATGCAAATAGCAATGCATGGAAAGGCTGCAAGTGCACGATGGTACACAGAAATCACATTTTGAAAAGTTTGCTGAAAGCATAGTGGAATTTTTCTGCTGAACTTATTGGCATATTCTCAATGCAAAGCTGCCAGCTATTGTATAACGCCTCCAGACTACAGTACAGGGGCCTCAGAGAAAATGATGTGTTCAGTGAGACTGAGAAAACACAGTTGCAAACACCACAGAGCCCTGCTGGGATGGGCACAGCAGTTGTGGGGAGGGGTCACGGTCAAATGCGCTATTTCAAGCAAAATCTGAGATGAGGATGTGTTCTTAGCCACAGGAAGAGCGTTGTCTTAGTCAGAACACTTAATCATGCAACACGAAGAGAAATGCATACTGCAAGTCCTCATGATTTCTGTTTCCAACAGCTTTTTTCCTCCTCTGAAATGACTTGCATATATTTTGGTGCTGCTCATTTGCAACATAGTAGCATCTGCGCTCTGGCTTTGTTGATGGAAAGCTGGAGGTTCTCCGGGTGTCTGAGCCATGCTTCTGTCACAGCGTTAGCCTCCATGTGTCTCTTTTCGGGAGGCAGGCAGACAGAGGGAAAGAGAAGGGAAAAAAAATGTCCTGCTGACGTCAGCGAAGACCACACTGGGCTGGATAATATTACTGTGTAGCTCAACCGCCCACTCCCTTTAATTTACTAGAAACTAAGCAGGCTGTTTTGAAACCCATCCCTTCCAGCGTTTTTGCACTGTTCTCCCTCGACCAAAGGCTATTAATTGTCAGGAGGTTGAAAGCTACCTGATTCCTTGTTCAAAGCACTGAGACAGAGGGGATTTCCATGAGTAATAATTTCAGTCTGTGCCTGTGCAGTGCACCGTAGGCTAGAGTAAATTGATCCAGCTGCTTGCAAGACTAGATGGAAAAGCGCCCGGGGGGGCTGGGAGCACATCACCAGATGGAGCTGGATGCTGTTGTCATCACATGGGTCTCCCCAGCTGCTGGGCATGCTCGGGCTTGACTTCCACCATGAGCAGGGAGGCTTAGCCTTCCTGTCTGCGTTGACTTGCAGCGTGAGGAAAATTCGCCAGCACATGTTGCAACGTCTTCTCTTCTAATAAAAAGGATAATTTTAGATTAGCCAGAACTGCCTTTCCCCCCACCCCCTTTTCCTCCCCGCTCAGTGTCCTCACCACACTGACCCCAGTATTTTGTGTGTGTATTTTGCTCAGCAGCAGTCTTCTCTGTGACAGAGACCGTAAAAGCTTCCAAGAGGCCAACTACTTCTACAAATAATAAAAACTGGCAGGATTAACCTGTAACCCGAGGCAACAAAAATACAGATTCCACTAGCCAGATGGCAGAGTTCAAAGATCCACTCACTTCCTGGTGGAGGTTGCACAAGTTATTTTTTATCCTTGTTAAAAAGAAATAAAAAGTGAAAACATAGCAATAAAATGTGTGCTGCTTGCTTCTCTGGTTTTAATCACATTTGTTTTATACCTTTATGTTTTGTTATTAGACATGTTAGGAAATACATTCTTGCTCCCTTCTGGAGCTGTTTAAATCCTGCCTTTTTTTTTTTTTTTCCCCTGGGGTGTTTGTGTGCTCAATTCAATTTAGTCCATTGGAAGAAGAGCACTACATAGGAGGAACTAATTAACATAGCAAGAATGCGATTCACTTATTTTTTTAAATGAGCAATTTAATTGGAGTTGCAGGGAAAAGAGATGGCACCCTGGATTCGATGGCCTCATCCTTGCTGGAAAGCCCGGTGTTGGGAGTGTGACAGCGGCTGTCCGGTGCAATTTGGGTGAGAGCCAGGTGTGCTCCGAGGGTCTGGGGCTGCCTGAGCCTGAGTGCCCTGGTGAGAACACGGAGGGAGAGATCTCTGTGGCAAACGAGGTGCAAAGCCATTAACAAGGTTGTCAGAGCAAGGGCTGCACTCCTGTGGTGGGACAGGGACTGCCGGGAAAGGCATCCCCCAGGTGCCAGCACTACATGCTGAGGGTAGGAAATGGGGAGCAGAGGCTTTCCATGCTCAGTGCAGAGCAGCTTGCTCGGCGCAATAAAGTCACTTACAGAAGGGGACATGGGAGCAGTAAAGTGGGGTGTGGTTTATCCAGGGAGCTAGTGCAGTGATGTCCCACCCATGCCCCATGCCCCACACTCCTGCGGCAGGGCTGGCCAGCCGGCACTTCTCACAAACAACAAACCCACTCAGTCTGCCTTCCCAGGAGTCCCTGCTGACACAACCAACACATGCAGACAGTGTTGCAGCAAGGGGACCTTACCGCACCCCTGCCGGATTGGTGGTAGTGAATGTACTGGAGAGAGAGGATCAGGACAGGTTAATCTGAGAGCAGCTTTTCGTTCTTTTTTCCCCCAGGACGGGTCACACAACTTTCTTCACCAGCCAAGTGTTAGCTGTGAGAAGAAAGGATGTGAAGTGTGAAGCTGAGATAAGCGCCTTTGTGGCTGTGGCTGTGATGTGGCTGTCATAAAGTGTACACAGAGGTAAATGGCTCGGCCAGCAGATTGCAGAAGTGGGAGTGGAAGAATAAAGTTCATGGTTTGTTTTTGTGATGGTTTGTCCTCCCTCGTTGGTTGGGCCATTAATGAACATGGGGTTTGAGGTACTGGCAGGGTTTTGGAGCAGGCTGCAGGTATCCTTCAGGAGAGCAGCACTGGGAGTTCCAGGCAGGGAGTTTATGATTAATTTTGCAGGCATTTATTGTGCAATGGGAGATGGCCACCAGCCAGCTCAGAAGTTAAGCCAAAAGATGACTGTCAAATGAAACTGTTACGTTTGGCAGATCTTTCCGAAGCTGCTGTGCAAAACAGGCATAGTGAAGCTGATTTCTGGATTTTCCAGACCCTCTGGACGGCATATTCTTGCATGGCAGTCCTCTTCATTTTCCCGTTTTTGACAGAAGAATTGGATTTGACTCGCGGGCTGTGTGGATTTTAGATCAGGGTTTGCTGTACAGGCAACCCTCTCCATGCCTCAACGTTTACCTGCAAATGTCTCCTTTTGGTAATTCCTCCTTTAATGAACTTAGAGGGAACCAGCTCTACTTGGCTTTCTGAAAACAAAACCATGTTTTCTTTGAAAAACCTTTTCAGCCCAGATGAAGGGGGGGAGGAGATGAAAAAGCTGGTGGTGCGAAACGAGCTCTGCCGGTACAAGCAGATTGTGAGAGAAATTTCCCCCTTGTGTGGCTTACCCTGAGCTAAGGTCAGTCAGTTAACTCTGTTTGGACACCGTCTGGCATGAATACTTCAACGATAAAGCTTAATGTGTAACCCAGGGCTTTTTTTTCTTCTGTGTCAGCAGTTGGCAGGAAGATACTGTAAATAAGGCTCCCTATGAGTAAATAGATATGTGTGGAGAGGGGAGGGGAGCACCGCAGTAAGCAGTTTTGAAATTCATGCCAGCGTTGCTCCAAGTGATAAGGTTATTTGAGTAACCTGCAAACCATACGGATGCACAGGTTTCAAAAACAGGAAAGCGTCTTGTTTAAAAAACTTCTGAGGCAACCCGAAGGCTTAGAAAAGAAACTGTGCGGTTAAGTGCCTGTACTTCCTTGTTGGTATCGGGATTGAGGCAGTGCAAGGCCTCTCGGGATGGCGGCGGGGCAGGCGGCGAGGTGGCAGCTGTGGTGGCCATGCTCACCGAGGGGCTTTTTGGAGAGATGCGAAATCTCAAAGTTTCCCTATTCATTTCCTCTTCAGGCAAGTTGGGAGGGGTTTTTTCTCACTCTCCTTTTCAGCAGTGTAATAAGTAAATTCAAGTGAGCTGACATCCTCAGAGGATGCACTGCGTCTGAGTTCACCGTGTCCCCTCTCCTGGCGGACGTGGCCCTGCTGTGGGTTGTGCCAGACTCCTGGCTCCTGACACTGCCAGCCCAGCACCTGACACAGGGGGGCCTTGGGAAGGGCAGGGCACAACACCTTTCTGAGGGGCTTAAATGTAGATCTGCAGAATTTGCTGATGCTTTTGGAAAGTCTGATGGCTAAGGTTCTCCATAAATAAACCAAAGCCACATACTTTCTGTTTGACCTTTGCTTTTGGATTAAGAAAATCAGCCCATGAGATCTGAAGTTTAGTTTCTGCAGGAGAGAGAAATGCATTTGCCTGGGCACACGTGGCTGTGTGTGTGCACGTGCCTCGCTGAGCACAGTGTGACCCTTGCTTGCCCTGACACCTTGCTCCTCGGGGATTTATAGAGCTCGTACCTAGAAAACACAAGTATTCCTCACCTAAAATGACATAGCTGATACCGTTCCAGCATACTCTGTTATTATTTATTGAACAGGACTCAAAGCACGAAGTTGGGACACAGACTTTTTCTTTGCCAGCATGTGTGGTTTCCAGTGGAGGTCATGCTTCTCTCTGTTGGATTTGGGTGCATCCATTCTTTGAGCCTTTGGGGTCAGACAGGCACCTGATTGTGTCTCTTCCCAAAGGGATGGCTCTTCTTGTGCTGGAAGCAGAGCGGGTATTTCAGTCCCAACCCAGCTTCTCCTCCTTACCTGCCTTTTTTTCCAGGATGTCCACCTCAGCTGTTTCCCTCAGCAGTGGCAGCTGCAGTGCCAGCCACAGCAGTTACAGCAGAGATGGCTTTGGCCTTTAAGGTCCTGTGTTTTGATTTCTCTTCAACTGAAATGTCAATGACTTCTCAGTCACTTAGAGCAAAGAAAGTGTTTGGAAAACGCAAGGAAATTAATTTAACTAGACTGGGAGAAAACATCTTTGGCTAGAAATTCAGGCTCCAGCCAACACGGCGGACTTCTGCCAACTCAACTTTTGCCTTAGTCCTAGAAGCAAGCAATGAAAAGGGAGAAAAAAAAAAAAAAGGAAAAAAAATCTCCTCCATTGCCCCTTAGATTTAATTGTGGTTTTTTGTAAGCCTCATAAATCCTGCCCAAATCACGTCATCAAGCCACAGGGAAACTGAAACCTTGCCCAAGGCAAGAGCCAGCAGGGCTGTTCAAGCCAGAAGGGTTACATTCAGGGACACGTTCAATGCACTGCAGTCTTGTTTTGAATGGGAATGTGCTTGTCTGTGTGTGTGTGTGTGAGAAAGGCACCTGGGTGCAGGAGATGGTCCTGCCTTTTTCCTCTTTGGATGTTAGAAAAGATACAAAAGGAAGAGTGGCATGAGTGGAGGCAAAGCAGACATCCTTGAGGCCACCCCCTAGCCTTTCAAGT
Organism: Mystacornis crossleyi; assembly: GCA_013400655.1. Classification (NCBI taxonomy): domain Eukaryota; kingdom Metazoa; phylum Chordata; class Aves; order Passeriformes; family Timaliidae; genus Mystacornis; species Mystacornis crossleyi. The sequence continues at coordinate 2,264 of VYZQ01035308.1, read as the reverse complement.
GTTTTTCCTCTTGTGCTGCAGTGAGGGGGAGCAGGAAGGGAGGGACTGGGACTCACACCAAACTGGCCCATCCAAGCACTTTATTTTTTCCTTTGGGCATCAGACAGACAGAGGCAGGAGGATTAAAAACCTGCATGTCTAAGCTGAACTACTGAGGGTTTTCTTCCCCTTCTCTCTTGTGGGCCTCTCATATAATTTTTTGCATGTAACTCCCAGCCAGGAAGAGAAAAACAAGTTTGGCTCCATGATGCTTTTGGTGCCTTCCCTCGGTCCCGTGTGTGGGATGGGTGATGCCCAGCTGAGAGATCAGCAGCATCTCCCCAGGGGAGAAACAGAACCTCCCCAGCCCCTACGGGGCCAACCAAAACATCGCTGTTGGTATTTCATGTTGGGGGATGTGCACAGTAGGTCCTGCAAGGTTTCAGCAAGTGCATTTTTTGGATTTTCACTGGAGCAGGGCTTGGCCCAAAGCAGCGGCTAGCACTGCACGGGGGCACAGTTGCTTGCCTGGGACACAGGGGTGCCACGCTGTGCCCCACTTGCCTCAGTGTGCACCTCCCTTGCCTCAGTGGCAGGCAGACTCCATCTCTCTGGAAGCGATACAGCCAGCAGCAGTGGGCTCTGATGGGGGCTGAGCTATCGCCAGCAGCGTTGAGTCACCCCTCTACAGAACTGCAGCAGAAGCTGAAAATGTTTGCTTATTTTTATTTGGCTTTTTCCCCCATCTCTTGCAGTAAAATAGGCTTAAAAGCACAAGGGGATAAGGCTCCCTCCTGCCAAGCACCAAGCCAAGCCCCCTCCACTCCACAAAGTCCCAGCAACCTGACCTTTGCCTTCGGTCAGGTTTTTTCAGACTCATCATTATTTTGGCTGCATTTGTGCTGTGGAGGAATGCAGGTGTTTCCTCTGTTCCCACCAGCATGCCCATGCTCTGGTTTCTGAAGGGTTGGGGAGGTTGCTCGTGCGTGTCCTGTCACGTTCCAGAAGGCATTTGAGGAAAATGTGGATGCAGTTCAGGCATATGACCAGGGAAACAACGCATTTGCATGCACTTGCATGTAAGTGTAATTTAGGCAGGCAGCGTGCCGAGCTTGCTTGAAAAACTGGCCCATGTTTTTCCATTTGGGGGTTGGTTTTTTTTTAATTTAAGTAAAGGCAAACAACTTGTTCCTCCGTTTGATCTGTAATAACCTGAGCTGGTTCCCTTGGAAAGCTTATTTATTCTCCTTGGCTGCTGAAGTGGATGCCGAATTTTGAGCATCCTGAGCAGAGACGGTGTGCTTATGGGGTTCTTTGTTGCTGAAGCTTTTGTTGGACGATTATGAGACTCATTTATATAGCTGTTTATGTATTAAAATTGTTGGGTTGCCTGGAGCTACGGATAAGCGCTCCTTGTTTGACATATCTCTAAATAAATATAGAGGCACATTATTAATGGATACAGCTTTAAAAGCAAACACCCAGAGATGCACTTACAATAAGGGGAGGAAAAACCAAGGTTACATCATGTTGCTAGAAGCCAATTGCTTTGTTTTCTAAAATGTTTCTGTGTAGGACACAGATGATTTTTTGACTCATTCAGTGTTTGAGCATCCAGAAAGTCTCACAGTTGTTCCAAAATTCTTTCAGCAGCATCCCACATGGCATTGATAGACGGTTACAGTGTTTTACTGTCCAGTATATCCTTTTTCCCCGATGGACTCATGCTTTTGTATTTCTGGAGAACTGTGTCCCTGCTGAGGGAGGAATCAGCATTTTGGGGCTTTTCAAACTACATAATTTTGCAGTCTGAAGAGGAGCAGATGGCCGGGGGCTTTTACATGTGTGTGAGTGCAAGCATACTGATGGGTGAACACCCTGGGTCACCAGGAGAAAGTGGCAGCCTACTGTTCCTGCTGTCGTGCTGCTGATCCCCCAGGTGCTGAGCTATAGCTGGCAGAAACAAGAAAACATCTCCTAAGTGCAGAGCTGGTTCCCTAACTGGCAGTTATGAACTCACTTGAGCACTCTCTGCCACCCCTGCTGCACCCCTTCTCTGGTGAGCAATGTTCCCATCCCTGTGCTGCTTCCTCCTCCTCCCCAGCTCTCTCAGCCTTAGAGCCAGAAGCTCCCACCTGGCTCTTGCTGATGGCCGGGCTGTTGGCTCCTCAGCCCTACCAGGAACTGGTTGTTGTTTGCTTTGGATCTCAAGGGCACGGATTGAAGCAGGGCTGTGACTGAGGACAGGTTGTCCTGCCTCAGAACAGGGAGCTGAACCTGGGTTC
>VYZQ01035291.1:0-10953 GCA_013400655.1 Mystacornis crossleyi | reverse complement strand
ACACTGAGAGACTGATGACCCCCAGACTTTTCCATTATTAGACTGTAAGAGTATAAAAGTGCAGGGGTTCTCCTGCTAGGGGTCCCTCCTCAGAGCCACCCAGATCTGGCTGTTATTTTGTTATTTAGCTATTTAGTTATTGCACTATGATTAAATTATTGTAGGGATCTGGACATCTGAGGTCCTGCTCTGAGAAACCTGGGGTGGAGCCTATAAGGAAATCTGATCTGACTGTGTGAGTGTGGAGTGCGTAGCTGTGAAGGGGCTTCAGTCCCAGCTCAGCTGGTGCAAGAGTGACTGTCAGAGTGGATCCTGGATTGCTGGACAGGGAAGTTTACCTAACACAATGAAGAGTTGACTCTGAGATACTACATTTAATGGTAGGAATAGAATAAGGAATGTATTCCACACAGACCATCTGCAAACAATGTGCACAACTTTCCATATAAGATTTGTGATTAACATATGCATTAAGGGGTGGATACAATGTTATGAAACCTTTATCATGTGGGGATTTTTGTGTTCTCTGTCAGGAGATTTTTAAATTCTGCACATTTGGAGATTAAAATAAAGCATCTGAATGCTCAGTGAATGCAGCCATTTTAATGAATTGTTTAATGAATTAGTGAAGGTGGCTTTTTTAATGAATCCCTCAAGACTGGAATCCATGAATGCAAAGACATTTTCAATTAATTTTTAATAAATAACAATGAGTATGCCGAATTAAACTCTGTGAACGGTAGAAAAGAGAAGGATTAAACACACAACTGTGACCAGTAAAAAGTATTATTAAACAGAGATGATCATTTGCCAAGTCAAAACCTTAAACTCAAATAAAACAGAAGAGGTTTATATAGGCTGTTTTACAGTGCTCTGTCACGTTACCCACCATGCTTTCCATGGAGTCTCTTTACCCTTTCGTTATCTTCCTGAGCCGTGTCTGTGCCAACTCTACCGTGATTGTCTTTCTCTCTTTTATTTCATCTCTCTTTTCTTCATTCCCTTCTTCCTTCCTTCACTCCTTTAGGGTGCATATAGCATTTTGTTCTCGAGGCAGTGCTACTGAAGGGAATCGGTCACTGCAGGGGCACTCCAGTAGACAGCCTTGCTTTAGAAAATGAAACACGTTAGGGGTGTTCTCTAACAATGAAAGCATTGGATACTGGTCCAGTTGAGAAATTATGTAGCGATGTCATTTGCCAGAATGGTGTTTTCAGAGCTTGGAACAGGGTGAAGGAGAATAACAGGCTCTGTGGATAGTGCCAAATGAACTGCCTTGCCATGCAATCCATGCATCAAATTAAAGCATACTTTTTGGCTTTTTTTTTTTTCTAAGAAGAAGACACTCATGGATCAACATAATGGATGGTGCAAAATAGCTAGAATTTTGCAGTAACCAAACTATCTTTCTCTGCTGGAAGCATTTGTGTTGTGTGACTTGGCTGGTCTACCATATCATGCTTCATATTGGTTAAAAGCTCAGAACACTTTTTTTTCCCTCCTTCTGAAACTACTGCAACAGTGAAAAGTGTGCTTCCTTTAAACTTAAAACTTAATCCCCACAGTGTCACCATTTTGGCTGAGGCTAATTTGGGGATTTTGTAGGTAGGAAGAGGAAGGACAGAAGAAAAAAGGCAAAGTATGGGGAGCAGTAATCAAGGGGACAGCAGGTGCCATTGATATGGGGTATGGATATAGCAGGGCAAAGAAAAGAACTGGGAAGCCAGCTTTAGTACAGCTCCTTGACATATGCCAGATAACATCAAAGGAATATGCAGATAAAAGGGTTTGCTTCCTCTCAGTTTGAGGCAATAGAGAATACATTAATGTCTCACATACACTAAGCACTTTCCTACCAGCTCTTTCCTGCATGCAGTCTGTGCTTTAAGAAACAAATGGTAGGGAAAGAAAGTCAAGAAGATAAAAAGAAGCAAAGAAGCACAACCTGAAATGGCAGACACCTGATAGCACAGCACCAAGGTGTTAATGTCTCTCTACCTACACTTGTTCTTGTAGATAGGTCTCCTCCCAAGCAGGGAGGAGTTGCCCTTGCAACTCAGGCAAGATCTGCTGGTAGATCTGCTAGATCCCCTGATGTTGCAGTGCTTCAGTCAGAGTCTGGGTTTGTGTTACCAATTCTGTCTGTCCAATGTAGTGGATGGCAACCTCAGAGGTATGCATGGAGAGAACCAAAGGCAATGCCTCAGCAAGGTGATGTCACACAAGTGTACAGCCCGTCTGCCTATAGTAGGTGTCTATTTAGTGAAGTCTCCTGTAAAACACATTGTTTTCCTCCACACATCTATCTGAGTCATCTGTGCCCCAGCAGCCAGGAGGGCCAACCCTGTCCTGGAGTGCATCAGGCACAGCATCGCCAGCCGGGCAAGGGAGGAGATTGTCCTGCTCTGCTCTGCACTGGGGCAGCCTCACCTTGAATCCTATTGAGAACACTAGGTATGTTAACATAGAAGCGTACTAGCTAGGCAGAAAAATAAAAAATAATCAAGTGTATAAAATCCTTCAGCTGATATGAACTGACAGCTATCTGAATGACTTCAGTTTGCCATTGTTTTTCCCATATGGAGAGTATAACTGTGCTCTTCTTTTAGGAAAATCATGACAATGACTTTTCATGTTGTCTTCCCATCAGGGCTGCAAGGAGTCAGAGAAAATTAGGCACTCACAAGCAGATGCTACATTCATATTCTCAAATATTATACAAGTGTTTTTCAAATAATTTTTCTCTGGTCTCTTATTACAGGTACTTTGTAACATTCCATTTGGAAATCACAGTTTTTCAATTCCTTATTTACCTGTTACCATTTCTGTTCCATTGTTAGAAAATTCACCTTATTAAAAACCTGGAATTCATATACTTTTTATTTAGTACTGCTTCAAACCTAGACACCAGAAGATCTATAAGCAAACAAGGCTCTATTTTTAAGTGCTTAATTACCACACACTTATTTGCCTGCTTTCACAGCAATTGAGAGGCTATAAAGAGATGCTTCTGTAAACTTGAACCTAAGTGTAATTACTACAGTGTTTCAAAGAGATGGCACGTAGACAACACATAGACAACAGATGCAAAACAAAAATTAGGAAAAAACCCCCAAATGCTGCCACCCTCTAAATACAAACAATTTTCTAATAGCTATTGAAATAAAGGACAATATATTGTCTTTTTTAAATGAAAACAGAATAGACTATGATCTTTCTAACAGTGGTAAAAGGCACTGGGTCAAACTCCGTTACTTAACATCTAATGGCATTTCCATGTGAATGTTATACTTAGCTGAAATTTTTATTAGTGCTGCAAAATCACAGTTTGACACGCATAATTAAAATCCCTTCCAGCAGACTGAAGAGCTACTACCATGGCTCACATTCCGGCTTCTGTTTCAGCTGTTACCTGGACTGGCCTCAATCCCATCATTTACTCTTTCTTCTCAGCATTGCTGCTTCGCTGTAACAACAACCCCACGAAGAAGTGAGAGGTAAACACTCTCCTTTAGGTACTAAGGATTTGCTTCAGAAGACAACATGAGATACCATTGATATTTATTCGATTTGGGGTGATAAAGAACTTACTTATCTCCACCTCTGAGACTGGAAGCATCTCCTCATAAAACCAGCAGGATATATAAATACTGATTACTTGTATCTTCCACACGGGCCATTCACTTAGAGGGTCACTTCCAACTCAGAATATTCTGTGATTCTGTGATTCATCTCTCCTCAGTAAAGTGTTGAATTTTAATGAAACACACTTGTTCTAAAAAAATGAGGTTAATTGTAGGAGAAATTAAACCCTTTCTGGAGAGAGGAAGAGAGAGGTCATGAAGCTGAAGGAAAAAAATACGCATACTCCCAGAAAAGCACATATTAATCACACATCACTAACAAGGAATTCATGTCACTAACTGCAGAGCAGCTGTTCACAGAGGTAAATACCAGATTCCTTCAGAGGCAGTGTGGATCAGGCAGCACTTGCTGTATCAGTGTCCTTCCCATGTGTCAGCATGTGACTGAGATCACAGGATCTGTCCAGTCTCAGTATTGGCAATGCAGGTTTCTCCAGTCTGGGAGCCAAACTTCATTTCTCTCCTGCCACATAGAAAGTCAAGTCACTCAATTTTTAGTGAGATTTAAGGTTCTAAATGGTTACCTCCCTTTCTGTTATAGGAAAGAGGTGCTGATGAAGCTGCCTTTGATGTCACAGCACCACGGAATCCATTCCTGGGAACACAAGGGGCTCCACACTTAAACTCAATAGACTAACTTACATTAGAATATTCACAGGAATTTGTGAACTTAAGCAGTTCCATCTCCCCTTGTTTATGTTTCCTCTTGCATATCTTTCCGTTATAAATGTCATCATAGGTCTAAGAAAGGATTTTCCTTTGAAGTTGTTGGGGGGTTTTCCCATGTGACATGGTCTCTTCCTGAAAGGAATTTTTTTTTGGTGAGTTTGTGTTAGTTTTGATAAAACTTCAACAAAAAATTATTTAGACGATTCTTTTTTTACCTACAGGATGATAGTCTTAGTCAAAATGAGAGAGAGCATTGAGCAATTTCAAAGGTATGCCAACAGTGCGGGTACAGACTCTGGTTTAGAAGAATATGATTCAAGTCCATCCTCTGATTAAGACTAAAGATTTGATCTCAGCTCTTGTATATCATAAAGTAATGTATGACCCTTACAGAAGAATACTAACACCTAGTACAGTGCTATTCAGATGGTTTTTCTGCATTTTTTTTTCCCCCAGCAAAAAGTAAAGAGTAAAGAGTAAAAAGTAAAGAAATCCCAGGACTGCAGAATCTGACTGAAGTCCAGTGGTCATAAATTTTTAAGGATGATGAAGACCATGGCATTTATCTTCCCTAGCTCTAGAAACAAGACAAAAATACCTACATCTTAGGTAGCTGACTAAAAATCTTTTATAGTCACCTGCAAAGAACATGTATTTCAAGGTTTCAGTTTATCACTCTAATGATAATAATACGATGAATTACACCGACTGTAGAAGCTGTCTTTCACCTGGCATACTTTTCTTTTTCTGTTGCATATTAGGCTGCTTTTTCTCTTCTTATGTCCTGTCTCTTCCTCCAGAGGTTCTTTTTTCCTTTAAATCTATTTTCTAATTAGCTTTTTGCATTACTGGGTAGCAATCTTAAGGTATTTCTTCAAGTTCTGTGAGTTCATTTTGTTGAAATCCAACTTGCAATTCAATTCATTTTCCAGATTTTTGAAGAATGCCTCTGCTGCTTCTGGCTCTTCACATTTCCTTGTGATATTTCCTGCTGTAATAATTAATATGAGAGGCAACAGAGTATTGTTGTTACTCATGGGGATTTTTTCTCCTCCTGTGGAAAGACGGGTGTCATATAAGGCAGTTTTTCTTCTCTGTCACTCCTTTGGTTACAGATATAAAATTTCTTACACTTCATACTCTCTGCATTATTGGTTGTTCATTGATTTGACTTCTCTACTGTTTTTTTTTAGGAAATAAAGAATTTTGCTGAGATACTCAAAACCTTGCAGCTAGGGAGCTGAAATTACTGTGGATTTTGGCATTGGGTATCCATAGGCTTTTCCAGTTTATTTCCTTCAATAATCATCTAAATTTAGTATGGTTTATAATTTTTCTATAGAAAAAAAATTCAACAGAGATTCCAAGTTATCTCCCCTTCTTCTCCTGATGAAAGTGCAAAGGTTAATTCTCGAAGTTGTATGGGTTATTAATTTTATATTTTATGTTCTTGTTTCTATGAGGTGTTTTAGTTCACTATTGTTTTATTTTCTCCTGATGAAATTTTAAATTTAGTTAACATTAATCCTGTGTTAAGGCCAGTCAGAATTGTCTTTCTGTGAATCCTAGAAATATACAGAGAGATGAGAAATCACTTATAAATCTTTAAGAAAGTTAGCTCTGGTTTCTCCCTCTTTCACCCAACTGTCTGTGATAACATTTCACCAAGATTTTTCTACATATCTAAGTGGCCTGCGATTTCTGTGACAGAGATAGATGATTTGGTTTAACAGCCTTTGTTGGATTGTATTTCCAAAGGTTTCACCAATCACAAAAAAAACCTGTTGGGCTACATAACTTCTGCAATGATTTCCACAAAGACTCCTTATGTATAAATATTGACATTCGCAGGCTTTCATTCTGACAACTGATCTTTTTATTTGATATCTCCCCAGGTTTTGTACGGAGATAGTACAAATAATCTTTTTTTAATCATATTGTCTGAGCTGTTTATGCCTTCTTAGGCTTTCAGTATGTGCACTAATAATGTATGTGCTGTGTCTCTTTATTAGGCTGTAAACCTCCTTCCTTGCTCCTGCAGAAGTTTCTCCATTCTTTTTGTCTACACGTTTGCCCATATCCTTGTTACTTTTCCCTCTACTAGTTTTACCTTTTTGATGTGGAAAAACAGAACTGCACATAATATTCAAGCACAAAGAGATATAATACTCTCTAGCCTTTTCAGGTGCTTCTGGCTGCCTATTTTTTTTCCCTAAAATATCATAAAATCATAGAATTATTGTGTTGGAAAAGACCCTTAAGATCATCAAGTCAAACGGCTAACCCAGCCTTGCCAAGTCCAGCACTAAACCATGTTCCTAAGTGCCACGAACCCAGAAAGGAAATGGAAGTGATTTATACACTGAGCTGGGAGCTTTGCAATGATTTCCCAGACAATTAGGTTAATATGCAAAACATGTCAGAAGAATCACAATCAACCAGACAGCTTTTCAGGAGGATGGCGTGCTGTCCCAGGGAGTATGGCCAAGGGTGGAATGGTCTGAGCAAGTTTAGTAAATGGGGATTTTGTCACAGTCTGGGTACAAGATCCAAAATTACCTTGCACACAAGAAATAGCCCATCAAAGGTTGTCCCTGTGCAGAGTAAAACGGCTCTCTTAGGAAATAGTCATCTGAAACATATATATGTATCCGTGCCTTATATAAGCAGATTTGCTTTATATAAGGCAGATTTGTCCTGCATTTTTTCCCCTCAAGGCCACTGAAACAGCTACCAGGACTCTTATGCTTTATGGGGCCTGTCACTTTCAGCTCTGTCCACATCGTAGCAGACCACTAAGACCACATGTGCCCCGCAGACACACACACACTGCCTTCAGCCTCTCCAGAATGGGTGAGGAAGAGAAGGGCCAGTACGGACTGTGGCTCATCAGAGGCACCCTGCAACATTAACATTACACACATGTGCTGGAAGACCAAGGGCCAGCTGCAGCCTTCAGCAGCCCTACGTCTTCAGGAAAAGCCAGAGTCTGAGTTTGGGCATGCAGCACAACAGCCACCACTGTGTCCTGTGGAGAGAGGGTCATGATATGTGATTACCAGTGCTACTATGAATTTTCTTTGTCTTTTCCCCTCTCTTCCTTCTTTAAACACTCAGCAAATATTAAAGCTTTAGAAATTAAAATATAAATTATATTAGGGTTCCAAACTTAAATCCTCCACATGCAAAAATAAATTATTCTTGCATCACCAACATAACTTTTCAAGGCAAAATTACATATACATTGCATTTCCTGTTCCCTTGTGATAAATACATAGACATTTCTGTTGTGGCATGAAGGCCAGACATGTACAGGGCCTATATTCTGGTTGAGTTAAAATAATTTTCAGAAGTTAACCATTTTCTTTTTCTATTGTCTGACATTTTAAACTCACAGGACCCAACCTGGTTTTTCATGGGATTGCCTGACATCTCTGCTCTAAAATGGTGTTATCCATGTTAGAGGGAAATGAGCATCAGGCCCCAAATTTAAGTATGCCTGTTATCATATGGATGGATTCTCTGGTGTCTTATTGAAGTAGAACCATTTTCTTAATTTTGTTAATGCTTGTGATGCTATGACAGGCCATTACAGTTCACTGAAAGCTTTAACTGAATCCAAATTAAAACCTACAGTAGATGCTGGGGCACAAGTACATGGTTGCTCACCCAATTTGTGACTTCAGGACAGGGTGTACTAAAACTCCTTTGACTTTAAAGAAGAAATTCCATGTGCTGTTAGAAATGGAAATAAATGTAGCTATGTGGAATAGTAACTGACAAAGATGGATGAGCCATTAATCCCATTCAAGGGAAGACAACATGGTTGGTTTGGGTCTTTTTAGCATAATATATCTGGGAAGTTCCACATACACATGCAAGTGTGTGATTCATATATAAATTTTTATATGATCTTAAATTATTGTCCAAAAAAAGAAAAAAGAAAAAAAAAAAAAAAAGAACATATGGACAGTAAAATACATGCTGTAGTTCAGCAACAATTTTGGAGAACATACAATCCTAGAACAACAATATGAGGCAGCCCTGGGAAAATCTCTGGCCTCAAAGGTCGATGCAGGCAAAAGTAGTCAGAGGAGCTGGGTCAGTATCATCAGTCTGATCTGGCATGAGAGTGATGCAGCTGTTTTGTGAGATGCAGGCCACAACACTCTCCACAATGAGGCTGGGAGGTGAAGGGGATGTTAAATCATCGAGGGACACCCTCAGTTCTGGTGCCCTGGGCATACACCTTTGTCGAGCAAAACCTTATAGGTTCTGAAGGCAACAGTAATGCTGCTCAGTGGCTGACCCTGCACAGCTTCTGCTTTCATGGGCTGGGGCTGGTGGGGAAGATGTTGTCTTCATCAGCATCTGTGCTAAGGGGGTTTTGTCCGATTGGATTAAAAGCATTTAGCCTTCACTTTACACCACTGCCATCCTTTCATCCACCTCAGAGGAACGGGAAGAGAAGTTGGTCTTTCATCAGCAAGGGAAAATGAGTAGCTATGGGGCTTAGCAATGGACATGTACAGCGAGCCTGAAGAACAAAATCTAAAGTGGTATTATTTGTCTTTCCTACAGGCTTTGATAGAAGGGACTCAATTTTGTGAGGTTTTTAACAGTGTAATTTAAAGCCAAATCCTGATGTCCTCAAAGTTGAGCTGCCTTTTCAGCTGCATCAGATTTATGTTGGCATAAAACTCTCTTGGTTTCAGGAAAGCTAATCTCAGTTTATTTAATGCGCTGTAAATCAAAGACTATATGGAAAAAAAAGCAGCTCAAAGACAGGTTAATAGGAACGTGACCCAAGAAGGGGCCAAGAACAGTGACCATTAGTGTGTAATGAAAAAAAAGGACATTCATATTCAAGAATATTTGCCAAAAGCCTACACCTTTTACACTCAGTCTTTAATCTCACCAGAATGCCTTGATTTATGTTTCTGTCCATTTCCACACTGTTGCTAATATTTCCACGTCTCACTGTATATGAAATTACTAGATAATCTCTCTCCTTTTTCTTCCCCCTCCATCCTGCCTGTCCTAGAGATAGATATCCTACATGAGATTACAGTTCCAGTATTCTTCCATGTGGTCCAATCCTTAAAAGTTATTTCCAAGGCCTTTTCTGTGGTTATTCTTCTTTGGAGAATGTTACAGGATCAATGTCTTGATGTTGGAGAAAAAGTGACACATCCAGGCAGACAAGGGTGATCTTTAATGCAACATGGAAAAAATTACAGATGGAAGATCATAGCCATAAAGTTTTAAAGATGAAGCTGCAGCTGGGTAACCTGACTCAATGAATCACTGAAAAGTTTTTATGCCTGTTTAAATTTTGATAAAGAGGAATAGTTTCAAAGGACTTGACAGTAGAGATTTTGAACTCGCAAAATAAAAGCCCACAAAATCCATTTCCTTGGAATGAAGTGTGATTTTTCTGAAATGTCTTCCTCTCACAAGAGAAGGACAATTTTCACAAATTAGATAAATTTCAAAACCATATTCTTAGGTACAATTGAAAGGTAAGCAATAAAATATAGTTTTGGTAAAAAATAAAACTTTTTTCTACAAGTCTAGTGAAAAACTGTTGTATCATTAATATTTTGTTAGTGGAGAAGTGAGTTGTGGTTATGGCTCAACAAACCTCAGCACAAATTATGCCAGAAATATCACATGGAGGAAAATCCTTCATTCCCCCTGTACTCCCGCCTTCTATAGAGAGCTGTAATTATAAGGTTCTTATTGAGCAATATTATAGAGACACCTACTTGCCTTGCTCTGCTTAACGGTTTGTCAATGCTTCCATTATAAACCTCTCTTTTTAGGGGCTCACATGACTGTAAAATTTTGCACTGGATTGAAACTTGGCATAAGATCATAGTAAAAAAGCATGTTTTTCCCATAATTAGTTTTTCTTCAAATTTGATCACTGGAAAGAAACAGAAATTGCAGAAATTAAAATAAAAGCTATTTCAAAACATAAGCTTTCGTATGTTTTACTATGCTTTTATCCCCATTGCTGTTAAAAAAAAAAAAAAAAGAAAAACTAACAAATAGGTAAACATTCCAGATGCAGTTCAGCATTTAAAGAGCAAAGACATTCAACATTAAAGCTGTAATCACAGTAGTCTCTTAGCAGTGGGTGATCTGCCATTCCGTGTGGACTGACTACAAAGGTGTGAGTTAAGTATGGAGTTACAGTCTTAATTCTGTATTTCCTTACCTCAGTAAGTTTCAGACAGATGCTTAATGCTCTTTGAATGTAGTGGCTTATATACTTTTACTTCAAATGTAGTTTTTGGACATCATGCCCAGAACTGTTTTGAAAGTCTTTCCCCAAAGGTAGGAAAATGAAAGTATGGTGTCATTTCCCACTGCTCCCTCAAAGGAGGGGTTTTGTTTGCTGTTCTGGATTACTGTTCTGATTTTTTTCCCTCTCGCTCCCCCATTAAATGTACATACAAGCTGGGTTTTTTTTCCCTGCTAGTGAAGTCATGAGGTACCGGCATCACTTTCAGTAAACCAAGGAGAGATTAAAAAATTATATGATACTGTACATATCTTTTCTTGCATGAACATTTTAAAAATTTGTTTAAGGCTATTTTAGATGCTGTGGAGAAAGGAAAGGGAAGGGAAGGGA
>VYZQ01035290.1:31273-42337 GCA_013400655.1 Mystacornis crossleyi | reverse complement strand
TAGATTTTGGAAAGGAATTTGCTAGAGGAGAGGGTCATATCCATGGAAATTTATCAAAAGAACCCCAGTGTGGAAACACTAGTATTGGAATTAAAAAAAAAAAAAAAAATTTCTTTTCCTTCTACCACTTCCTTCCAAAATGGTCTGATCCAAGTAAAATGCATGCATCCTCATTGCTTTAGTGCTAAACTTTCTTCAGCAAAGGATTTGAGCCTATTTCTAGAGAAACAAAAAACGTGCATTTTTATTTATGTATCAGCTCAACACAACTCACACTAGATGCTCATATCACCACGTATGATTATTAAATCATTCCTCTCTCATTTATGCTAAGTCAGCAAGTACATGTTGTACCTCGCATCAGAAATTCACCAACACACATTTTCATGGAGTTATTGGGAATAGAGCATGAAAAAGATGTATATGTCTCACAACTACACAGTATTGTGTAATGCTATGTAATAGAAATTCCTACTAAACTTGTCAAACAATTCAGAATTCTAGCACAGACAGCTCTGAATGCCAGCCAAAAAATAGGGAAAGTTACCTTGAACAGAAAGTATATTAATAAAAACTGGTGGTGCTTTTTTCTCAATGTCTTTAAAGCAATTAAGTTTTACACTAGTGTAATAATCCATTTGTGGAAGAAATACTCTTCCCATTCTTATCTACTTTGTGGATATCTGCAAAAACAGCCTCATGGTGCACAGTCACCCTGGATCAGATAAAACCACTGAAGATTCAAATCTTCAAATCAAGAAGATTTCTCTCAAATCTCCATAAAGAGTTGATTTCCAAGAAGGTTGTAAGATACAAACAAACAGAAAACTCAACCATCAAACAAACCAGTCTGCTTATCTGGAGGAAACATGAGAAACGGCCTAACCAGATGGCATGTGGTCAGCAGCAGACTACAGTTAAAACTACAGCATGCAGTGCTCGTTCTAAACCTACATCTGATATAGAATAATTTATATAGGAAGTGGGAGTGAAAAGAATACCACAAAGCTGACAATCTGGTTGGTGTTCAAGCCATGGTATTTGTGCTCTGCACTATTCCAGTGGGCAGAAAATCACTGTTCACCGCAAGACCAGGTGCTCTTACCTCAACCAGACAGTGGCACAAGTTGTTTGTCAGAACTGTACAGCGTGAGAACGTGAGTGGAGCTAAAATGACAAGTTTCCTGCATAAGGAGCAACACGTGACAAGTATGCTGGTCACAATGGTGAGGCCACCAACCAGACAGTGAGCAGCACAGAGACTGTCCCCAGCAGCCAATGGGCCAGTACTGCTCCAATAAGCACATGGACATGGTAAAGGGCTACACTTCCATGGGATGACTAATGGGATGCAGCACCCATTACAGTAGAGCAAGGAAAGAGATAAGCATGTAGATGCAGAAATCCTACGACAGAAGTGTTAAGGATGTCCTACAAACACACACAGACCACTACCTACTCTCTATTTTGTCCAAGCTTAGCACTGGGGGAAAAAAACTTGTACTTTTAAAAGTCTGTATGACTGAGCAGAAGAGTAACTCAAAACAGGAGCTTTAATAAGAAATATATGATTATTTCTGAGTTTAACACTTACAGAAATGAGGACTCAAAAGCCGCACCTGAAGACAGACACGATTTTGGGAAAATGGGAAGCTTAAACTTCTCTCCTGGGGGCCCTCAGCCCATGATGAACATGAGCAAAGCGCCTCATGGACAGCACTGGGGTTCACACTGCAAAGCCAGACTGCTGTAACAGTTTGGAGGGAGGAAGCTGCATGCAGACTCTTGACCGCAGGTCTCCAGTGTCCTGCAGAAGCAGCGATTTCCAGAGAAAAATCTCATTCAGCGTGAACAGAGAATGCTGTGCTCTCTCATATACCTTCCACTTTATCACAAATATTCAATTACACGTACAAGGAACAACATATACTGCAAAGAGCTGAAGAAAAGTAAATCCAGAATTGTCCTCTTCACAGAAGAAGACATGGTGTACTCCATGAACCAAACACCACAAGCTTTCTATGGAGCTGGAAGGTTCTAACATACAGGGTTACCTTGTAACTACATGATCAGGAAGTTGTGCGTCAAGATTTACGTGCGCGTCCTTCATCCATTTTTGGCATATTTTGACCCAAGATGTGACACTCCCTGAAAGCTTGTTAGAAATCAAGACCCCTAAGAAGAAAGACATTTTTTTTCCTAGATAGGTAACAAAACTATGTATACAGGTTGATATCTGCTGTTTTTCTAGTTACTTCTCCCCTGACTCATTGGGATTTTGAAGCAAGCACCTGTTGGTTCCCAGTTCACAACATTTGGGATAATCCATTCTTATTCCACTGGAACTCTACTGTAATGTTTTCAATATAAACAGATGCAGCAACTATAACACACTTGCTGTATTAGTGTGCCTGAGATCAATGCATGTCTGTACAAGAGGCAGGCTGGTGCAATGGCCAAAAGCTCACTCTTGCACGGGCATTTCAAAGACAAGAATCCTAGGGCAAGAACAGCATTTTCACAGAGCATTTTGATAAAAGAAACCAACCCCAAAACCTGGGTGTCAACAGGGCAGAATACTGCAGAACTGTAAGAACACATGTTTTACTAGAGCAGTTCCCAAAAAAACCCCAATTCTTCTGAAAACACCTCTTTTTCCAGCATGCTGCTTGTGCTGTGAGCCCTCTGGGAACAAAGCCTCATTAAAATGGAAAAGGGCTGAGAGCAGGAGAGAACAAGTGTGCTGGTCCTGCAGTGTGAATGCCAGCCTCTCAGCATGGGGAGAATGAAGACTGTCCACAGTGCTAAACCTGGAGATGAACTGTTCCACATAACAGCTATGGAGAAAGTTTTGGACTTCAAAGGAAAATGCAAGCAAACAAACCCAACTCTTCTTTTCCATGTGGAGGACAATTATCCTTTGGAACAGTCGGGGGGGACCGTGCTCTAGACTGTAATTCTCTCTCCTCCAGTATCAGATAGTAAAGGGCTGCTGCCTGCAACAACAGAGCCTTGGCAAGGGCCTACATGACCTCCAGAATTAAATGATGACAATGCAACAGAAAGAGGGTCATTGAAGTGGGGAAAAAGTAATTCACTTCAGAAGGGAACAGGAGAGTGCCTCAACTTCAAGCACATGAACTGAACTCTTAACACAATACTCAGTTTCTGTTCTGTTCAAACATGAACATTTGGAGGCTCCTCCTTCCCCACCCTTCTTCCCAGCTCAACCTTCAGCATCTGTCCAAGGGAGCAGACAAAGAAACTTCCATGAGGTCTGCTGGGTATATCATCACTCTGCACTGAAGAAAACAGACTAGCCAGAGGCATGTGCCACAACTGAGCAAGTCCTTGGTCTTTCTAATCCAGTGCTGACCACTTCTCCATACAACACAGAAAGGGGAAAAAGAATTCCTGCTGCTACAGCAGTGCACTTAGCCAGCTGTGCACATAGGGAACACTAAGATCCCACCCAGGGTTCCATAACAAGACACTGATTATAGCAATCCCAGCCACAGGACAGGGCTGTGGTTTTACCCTGAAAGGGGACGGGCACTGGAGAGAGTGGCTGCCTCCTGTTCAGATGGTGGGAGAGACAGTGAAATGGCAAAGCAAGAACTTACCTTCACTCCATCTGACTTCTTGTTCAGCAGGCTTTTGGCAGCTGTGGAGAGAAGCAGAAGCAGGTCAGATTTTGGTTTCAAGACTATCTTCTTTCTTTCCGCCCCCACCACTTCTCCCAAAAATGCACAAAACTTCAGAAGGACAACCATCCTGCTAATTCCTCTCTAGCAGAGAGTCATCTATCCTATCTATTGTTCACCTATTTAGGCAAAAATACTACCTCTTTTACCACCTCAAGAAGACCAAGTCTGAAATGATAATTTAGAGCTTCTCTAAATCCTCCACTCACACACTGTGACCCCATCCAGAAGTGTCAGCAGTTACAGCAGGAAAAGCTTAAGAAATCTGTCAGATTTTTGCAACGGGATAAAGGGTGCACCTGTAAGTGCAGCCATCCACAGAACAGACGTGGTTTATAAAGGCGGTACTGATAACACAGAAGCCTTCTGATTACTGTTATTCACAGTTACTCTGAGGATGACTGGATAGGTAAAAGGAAGGGACTGAAAAAGTGCAAAAGGCAGCATCTGACAACTGTTAAAAAAAGAGAGAATGGCAAAAGAAACAGGGAACTAGGCTGAATTTCTTCACTGAAAGATAACGATGCTCTTCTGTGCTCAACTTGAACAACTGGAACTACCAATGAGACCAAAAGAATGATAAGCACACAGAGAGAGCCCACAACAAATGCCTGGCAGAAGGCACACTTGGGAATGATGAAGATGCTCCATCTATTACAGCAAAGTGGTAATAGATGTCAAAACATTGACAATGACTGTCAAGAGTAAGACCCCCATCTACAACTTCAACAGATGTAAAACATACCTTGTCTACTTATGAAGTATGTATTCAGTTGTTCCAACATCTGTAAACAGCATGAAAGACAACTACTGTACCAACACATGCTATGGCTCTCCTAAGCAGCTGCTGGGAAGCTTATGGGTCTGGGCACCTGGGTTTTAGGTGCAGCAAAGATGAGGCCTAGTGAAAAGGCAAGTTCTAAGACAATGCTCACGTGACTGTTGAAATGTTCCATTCCCAAAGACATGCTGACCAACTTGCACAGGGTGCTCAGTCTCTCTAAAAGCAGCAACGTTAGGCAAAAAAGGTTTTTGCAATACCCAAGCAACTGTTCTAATTTTATGTCAACTGCATTTTCCACCCTGCCTTACCTACAAGACCCTACAGACAGATTAACTGCACAATATTTGCTGAGTTGGTGCAAATGAGTACAGCATCTCCTCCCAACAAAGAGGTGGCACCCCATATACACTTACTAGAATCTTTGAATTGGTTTCCTAATTCTACTCCCTAATGCAAGTATAAAGCTAGATTACAGTTTTGTTTTCATTCCAGTTTTCAGAAACCAAGAACACTGGAAGAACCTCATGTAGAGGTTTTCTGATATGTCAAAACACAGTGTTCCAGTGTGCACTCATGAAGGTGGGCAAAGTGATCCAAGCAACTCATCTGCCCTGCAACAGTCTCTTTGCTGAGTGTAAACATATTAAAGCATTGCAAGACTGCAAGACAAATAAGTTCTTGCCACCTTCAAGGTATGACAAAGGCTAGCTTGATTCTTCATGCACGTCAGAAGAACAATGTGACTATGGGGTCAAAAGGGGTGCAGCATTCATACCACACAAGCATCAAGGCATCTCACAACTGCTGAAAACAAGAAACTGTTACGGCCTTACAACACTTCAGAAGAAGTAAAGGATCCTGCAACTTAACAAATATGCCAAATGGGACATCCTTGAACTGAAAACAACCCACTATCAGTGAAGCAAAACAGTACCACCATATGTTCTGGGAACGCCCCAGAGACAAGCAGGGAAGCAACATTTTTCACACTTTCTGCAGTTTTCCCACAACCTCACATTTGTCTTTGTGGACAGAAGACAGCTTAAAATCATGTTCTACAACATTAAAGCAAATTCAGCTGAGAGTCCCTCTGTGCAGCCCAACACCATGTAATATTGATCCGTGTCCCCCCTGTGCAGCCTGCCCATCCAGCCTCCTTTCCTGACTGCACCTCTGCATGGCACACGCTGCTCTCCCACAGGCCTGGCAGCATCCCAGTACTGTAGAAAGAAACTTGGTCTGTGGTGTATTTAGTTCTTGTATTGTACTATGGTTTATAAGGACAGCTGGAGAGCCCATGAAATGCATTCACACACGAAGATGACTCAGACACCTCAGACAAAAGGGAAGCATGCAGGTCTACCCATAGATCAACCTGTACATGTTACAAGACCGAAATTAAAGGGGTTTTCTGCACAAGCAACAAGAATTCCTGTAACAATAATCATTTTAGAAGACAGGCAGATTAGCAAAGAGACAACAGGAGGGGAAAAATCCAAAGACGCAGGCAGATTCTTTACTGTTCCTGAAATGGTCTTGTATCAATGCTATATGGTTTTCCAGACATGAGATACTAGAACGAATTTTTTCTATCCTTCCCATTTCCTCTACATGTTAAAGGAATTAAATTCCCTCTTCTCAGTGAGTTAAGAGTTCTCCTAGAATAAAGACACACAAAAGCACATGCTGCTAACCCAGTAACTTGAAAACACAATTCTGTTCTTAGCTTAACAAGACACTCTTCAGTTAATCTCTAAAGAGAAACACAAAAGGCCTCTCCTGCACATTCCCCTCCCTCTTCCCACATTTCTCAGTTTCGGCCTTCATAGTAAACAGCCTGGGCTCTGGACCATGCTCCTGGCAGAAACACAAATCCCTAATGCTGAACTCATCAGCAATAAACATCAGACACTCTGGATGTACCAGAGCCAAGGGGGGACTAAAGAGGAATTGAAATACCCACTCCAAAGGCAGCCATGGATAGTGCCTTCCCCACTGCCAGTCCTACTCCTTCTCTTCCAGAGAGAGCAGCCCTTCATCCAGCTTGCCCTTGGGTTTGCCCTGCCCTCAGCTGCCAAAACTCAGTTACATTTCTTACCTCAGTTAAGCTTCCAGAGACCTTTTTTTGGGATGCATGAAGAACACTGAGGTTGCTTTTATTAAGTCTGACTAACTTATCAAGCTAGTCTAACAGACAAGCCAAGTTCTGCCTTCTAAACACAAGCATTTATACCTGAAGAATTCTGGACTTTACTGAGACTTGATAAAATAAAAATTTTATCATACCAACACAGACTTCCCAGTGACACAGAGTTGCAGCTTGTCATCCTCATATTCTCAGTTCAAAGAAAGTCATATTAACTATTTCTCAATGTCACTTCTGGGGTCACCACACAGGAGCCAACAGTCAGTGTATAGTCACAAAAGGCACTTCTGGCTACCATCACAAACAATGCCCATAAATGCAGTGTAACTTCAAGAATGTCTATTTATTAAGGACAAACACCACAATAAAAAGTATTCACAGAGCTTTCCTGAACTTCAGAGAGAGGAATGTAGAAGTAGAAGAAACTATGATAATCATTTACATCCAGTTTGATGATGAATTAGGCTCTCTGGCTATAGTGATAAACACGTAAATGCAGTAATAAAATCTGTATCACCCGAGGAAATTGCAAATGGAAGTTACTTACTGAAATCCACTACTTCAGCAGGTCTACACTGCAGCAGTCGAGCACCATTCACTAAAACCCCTTACTGTTTCTTAAGCAATTTAGAAGGTACAGAGAAAACACTTAAAAACAACTTAATTTTTCATTAAATGTGACTTCATCATCTGCTTGGGAAATGTGGTTTCCAGTGATGTTATATTTATTTAGTCAAAGCCCTGGAAATACCTTAATAATTTTTTCCTCCCCTCCATATTTTCATCCTTTGGATTTATACCAGGAGTTACAAATTTCTGGTCCTGAATCAATAGCTACCTAGCACAACACAGTAGAAACTTCAAATATATTACTCATTTCATTTAAAGGAAAGAACTCAAATTTCAACTTGAGTATAAATATATACGTATGTATATATTTATATATATGTACACACACACAAAAAATAGCAAAAATTCAGTTTCACACACACTTCTGGAAGTGAGTTATAACAAAGCAAAATATTTCAGTACTATTTCAGTATTTGCATTATTTCCTCCTTCTTGCTCTTTATTCAGCTAAAAACGTCTGTACAGGTTACACTAAACATGCAAAAGCATATTCAGGCCTTCTTTACATAGTTAGAAAGAACTCTGCTCCTTGAATCTGCCTCCAGTGTCTCTCAACGTCACCTATCTAGTTAAAACCAAACCTGCACATTGCTTAATAAAGATCTCTAGAGACGTGTAATGAATTTCAGTTATTGTCACATGCTGCCCGAATACCTCCCTCACAAAACTGACTTGAGCAAGCAGTGACAATAACCCAGAAAAAAGCTCAACATCAGTTAAAAATAGAGGTTTCACGCATAAGGCTTAATTACCTGCAATGCGTGCCTTAACATACATTTCGAACATAGGACTTGTGCTGAACCATGTGATGGAAGTGAATTTCACCGTGTGAAAGCTTGTTGAACAGCTCCCCAAATCAAAAATTGCAATCCACTTAGGAAAACAGTACTAAGAATTTCACATAGGCCATTTTTAAGTTGTGCATAAAAATCAACTTAAGGAGAAAGGCCACTTCTCAGCATTTTGTGAAGATGGCTACTGTTAAGCCAAAAACCATTTTTTTCCATCCTTTCACTCAGCTTATAGAAAGCTCATTTACAGAGTTTTAGCTAGATAAATGAGTCCAGGCACCCTTAAATATTGCAGGAATCTCTGAAAACCTTGCCAACTCTCTCCTAGTAATAAATTTACATTTACTTCTCAGAAGATGATTCAGGAGTTTCTTGCATATGATCTAACCAGTTGATTCACCCAACTGCACTTCTGTATTCTGTAAGTGAATGAAGCTCAGATCACTGTTTGCTTGGATCATCTGAACATCAGAAGCTCCAGGTGAACAGCCAAGTAATCCTGTGTATACCCTGGTGTGACCCTAACAATCCCCCAGCAAAACTTAGATCGCATTGTTCTCTCTTGCAGCTGAATTAACACCTACCAGAGTGTGGAGAGAAGCTACAGATCCCTTATTATAACCAGGTTTCAACTTCCTGATTATACTGAAAGGAGTGCAACTGTACCTGCTTTTAACAAATAGCCTACAGCTGGCCCAAGATGCAGTCTTCTAAAATGAACCACAAACCGCCAATATCAAAGGGTTGAATATATCAGAATTGGGGAAAGGAACCAGATACCCTTTAACTTAACTAGCCTGGGGCAAAAGGCACATAGCAAACAACACATTACTCACAAAAGAACAGAAACTTTTTTTTTCTTTGTAAAAAGCAACAATTTTTGATGGGTTAAAAAGAGAGAGAGTACCGCTACAGATTCTTTAGGAATACGGTTTGTCACAGGCCTACACAGTGAAGGAACTCCATATTACAAAATGTGACACAGGAAACAGAGCCAAAAGGAAGAAAAACCTGAAGAGCAGGAAGAGGTGTCAACCCATGACAGAGATAGTAATGAC
This sequence comes from Mystacornis crossleyi, assembly GCA_013400655.1. Classification (NCBI taxonomy): domain Eukaryota; kingdom Metazoa; phylum Chordata; class Aves; order Passeriformes; family Timaliidae; genus Mystacornis; species Mystacornis crossleyi. The sequence goes on along the minus strand of VYZQ01035290.1, from coordinate 33,224 downwards.
AACAAGATTAAAGGAGTCTTCTCATATTTCCTGCAGATAGTACAATTATGCCTAATTAATTGATACTGGGGTCACATGAACCTTCATTTTCCTCTTTGTTCAAAACATCTGTGAAAGAAGCTTTTAGGAGATCTCATCGCCAGACAGGAAGAAGCTTCTCTTTTCATAAATCTAGCTCCCTGTCTGCTGGGAACGGGACTTTTAAAAACCCACAAAACAATGTTACCCAATTAGAGAAAATAAAAACCCCTTAAGGGCTTTAGGGAAAGAAACAAGTATTATTGCAGAACTCTTCAAGGGCAGTTAGATGCCTGTCATGATAAGAAAAGTCTGAGCTCTACCCAGAGTTCCCACATCAACTTTTTAACTCACTACTTTCAGTTAGCATGCATGTATTCTTTAATTCCAGCAGATGCACCTACTTCAACTGCAGAAACTAGAAAACCTAAGTAAATTAAAAAATAATTACAATTTTTTTAAAAGTCAAGCTCATATTACACACAGTCCTGCAAAGAAAATAGGAGTAGATGATCTCACCCCTTTAAAAACACATAAAAACATAAGGAATTCCTACTCTTGACAGAGACTGCATCTAAATTCATCTCTCTCTGGACAGTTTTTCTGAGTGTCTCATACTTGGAATCACAGTTTATATTCAAAGCAGAACTCAGTGACACGGCAAACCCTGCATTCACTATGGGCCACCTAGGATTTCCTTTTCTTCAGTTGTTAACTGAAGTGGATCCAGCAGCTTCAGCCCTTGAGACAGAGAAGAATGAGTAGAGAAAGATTTTTCTCCTCTGTACTAGCTCAGGGATTAAGCGGATGTACAGGTCACACACCATTAAGAAGAACCCTTCTCTCTGGCATTTCATGTACTCAAAATCCCAGCCATAGGAGATTATCTTACCCAAGCACTTTTGCAGCTTCATTCTAAGTGACAACACTTGCAGACTAAAAATTAATCTAAAATTTCTGTTTATTCAGAATCATCAATTAAGTGAAATAAAAACGAGCTGTGTAAATAAAACAAAAACAGTTCACACCAGCAGAAGGCCCAAGAAAATGTTTAGTTCTGTATAGGCCTGCAGAAGTCCTGTCATTTTGCCATAGCTCCTCAAATAGTTATTTCAGAATCAATCTCAGAAAATAGCATAGAATTTTTAAGTCCTGTAATAGCACAATCCTGGGACAGGTGAATGGATAAAATTACTCCGTCCCTTTAAGGCCAAACTATGAGAAATGCAGTAAAAAGAAATTGCTGTAACCACAAGTAATGCTGACACATTGGCACAGGTTTACCTGACAGCAAGAACCAAGAAAAAAAAACGTTGGGATGTTGCAGAGGGTTGTCCCTTAATTGTAGCATGATTTCACATAAGGTTTTTTTTAAATCACCATACAGAAGGTTAAAAATGCTGCATTGAGCTCACAAAAGAATGTATGTATGAATATGCACTTTGTATGCTGGGATGATCATTTCACAGAGGTTTTCATTCCAATTACAAGTTTATTGTAACAACACCCATAATATAATTATTGGTATCCACCATTAGTTGATGAATGGCCAGATGAAATTAATACACTTGATCATCACATAACCCATAGAGCAGACTTCCACTTGAAAGCAGCTGTAGTCAGATGCAATAAAAGTCTGACTCATGCATTCAGTGATTGCTCTTTTAAAAGAGAAAAAACATTAAGAGAGGGGAAAGAAAACAAAGAATCCCATAAACCAAAAGCACTTACAAATAGAGGTTTTCTACCCAAATGGAAATGAACACAGATCAGATTGCGTCACCTAGGTGTGCCAAGCCAAGATAATCATCTTCCAAAAGGCATGGATTTACACGCTGAGATTTGCATTTTCAGTAAATGCACTATGTAATACAGTTGGGTGGGAGCCAGACTACCAGATAATAAATTTAAAAAGATGAAAACCACTTCTGAG
>VYZQ01035290.1:20365-31244 GCA_013400655.1 Mystacornis crossleyi | reverse complement strand
TCTGAGACTCCAAGAAGGAAAACTAATAGCTAGACACTTCAGACCCATTTTTGATGAGTCAAAGTAGTACAGTACCCAAATAGCTCTCGTCCCTATTCTTGCCAATCTTACCTCCCTGTCCCTGCCTCAGGTCTCAAGGAAACGCTCCTACATAATAAGAGCTCTTCACTCCTGGTTTATGATGGGAAAGCTGAGATACTAGCTAGAATTTCTCACAAATAATCTGCAAACAATATCTCACGAGATTACTATGGAGGCTGACTTTATTTCTGTTTTGTACCAGATTACAATACCATGTGTTCCTCTCCAAACAAATCATTTCCTATTTCACACTGGTCACCAGCCGAGGCAAAGTGACCATCGCTACACGATGATGAACTGAAAGCATGTTTCCTCCCCTCCTAATTGACCCCAAAAAGGTTAAAGTATTCTCCAGCTCGCTCACACAAGGCAAAACCAAGGAAGGGATGGGAACATTGAGGACTTACCTGAAAAATTCCGAGACACAAGCATCGTCGTGAGGATTGCACCCTGTGGGGAAAGAAAGCAGGGATAACAGAAAGTGCCACTTGAGAAAGGGGCTGGGCTGACCCGTGGAAAACACAATGCAACAGTTACCAATGCAGAGGTAAAGCAATGCTACCCTGAAGAACCCTGGTGTATCCAGGATTCCCACGTGTGGCTGTTGGGCCTGACACAGGACCACTCACAGTCCTGCCTTTCTAGAGCGGCAGCTGGATGCCAGGCAGGATAGCCTAGGAAATCCGAAATGGCACGAAGAATTACACTTAAACACACAGCTGCCTCCTAGCTTTCAAACCACAGACAGCTGCTCTGTGCACAGGCCAGAGGCTTTGCCCCAGCTGCAGGCAACTGGTAACACTAGTACTGGAAGGTGCAGAGTGTTCAGAACTAAAAGTCCCAGAACCAGCTGCTCTATTTCAACTTGCTGGCACAAAGTAGAAGGGGTGAATATGTAGCAGAAAAAGCATGAGAAGCTTAGAGCTTGGAGAAAGAAACTACCCAGCTCTTCAGTACACTACTTCAGTACCCCATACTGGAAGATTATATAAGGTACTTCTCTAACACTGTGCTAGTCATGGAAAAAAGTATTGTCGCTAGGAAGGCACTAACCTCAAATTCAGAGAACTAAAAACAAACTTAAGGCAAATGAAGATGTACTTACCTTTAGCTTCCTTCTAGCATTGAACTTTCTCAAGCATTCCACAGTCTCCTGCCTGTGCATCATCGATGCGACAGTGGATCGTTGCTGAAAAACAGAAACAGCAGAAGATCAAGAACATGCCCATACCAAATCAGCCAGGGAAGTTTATTCCACTTGCACTGATCAATCAAGCCATTCAAGCTGACGTGGCCAAGCCTCTCACCACTGCATGGCGGCAGAACACTGCAACTGGTTCATAACTTGAGAACTTCCATCAAGACACATAAAATCAAGGTGGGCTATTACAGGGCTGTGCACAAGAAATTTACGACTGAGGTACCGGTGAGAATCAGTGCTCCCTGCCTTTCAGGCACACGGCAAGATTTAAGATAATATGAAGACAAAGCCAAATGAACAAGCATACCCATGGGGAACCGAGTTAGAGGCACTATAGAAAAGACCTGGGCTGCATTAGTTACAGTTTGAAAGGGAAATTTCAAGCAGTAAGTGAATACTTGTGAGCAGCAGCCTTCCTGGACATGGCAGCCCCCTGAATGTAAGAGGTTGACAAGCAGAGGCCTTGGCATCTTTGTATCAATACTGCAGAAATAGGTTCTCAGCGTGTAAGAGAAAAGATCTCTACGTATTTCTATTGCACCAATGCAAAAAAATGAGCATAATCTCTAGTGGTACTCATCTGTCATCCACAGCAGACTGGGATCCCATCAGCTGCAAAAAAGACAACTTCCCAGAAGTGATGCAGTCATTCAGACCACACGAGGAAATCAGAGACTAATGCCAAAGTAGCTGTTGCTCTTGCATAGAACTACAAGCCTGAATTCCCTTTACAAGGATAGCGGGTGAATTTCTAACCTGGCAGATAAGTGTGAACAAAGTCTCCACTAACTGTCTCTTGCTTGGAAAAAATTCTGCAACACCCAAAAGAACTGTAAACCATGCTTATATTCAGCTAGTTTATGGGAAGTCTCTTCTTTGATCCTATTGTCAAAGCTGGTCATCCACTGCAGTCCACACAGCAGCGTGTGGGGATAATGTAGCCAAAGTGTCCTCAAACAACTCTGGTGGTCACTGGTCATCCAGCCTCCTCAGGAGAGACAGTGATATCCAGTTGTTCAACGTGAGCTTACAAGAATCAGGACACATACTTCAGAAGTTCAGTGATGCTAAGAAACTCAGTGTCTCAGATAAACTTTTAAGATTTCCTACATTTACTTTAGAGGAGCCATACACCTCCAGAAAGGAAACATATGTTGTGCACACAGGGACTGCAAAACAAAGGGAAACAACAGACTCAACAGGAAGCAGTTTCAGCGAGAGGCTGACATGGCTGGGAAGTGAAATCAAACTCCCCCTATCTCAGAGAAGAAAAGTTGCCACAGGGAGTGGGCTATCATAATACAATTTTGGCTACAGGCATCGGGAGGAAAGTTAAATATACAGGAACTGCAATTGATTACAAGCATTCAAGGAGAAAAAAAAAGCAAAGAGATGCAGTCTCAGCTAGTGTGAAGTTATGACTTCCATGGAACTTGCATCATTTTACAGCAGACACTCCTGTTAGACAGATGTTCACATAAGTAAATTTAAATTGCTAATCCGTTGATTTGTGGTAGAAGGACACCACCACCACAGTTTTTCAAGAACAAATGAGCAAAGGAACACACTAGACCCACCCCAGAAATATGCTGTGGTATTACAAGAGCATCTGGTTAGACTTAGGTGAAACTATTTCATCCTGCAGAGATAGAAGTGCATCATTACTGCTCTCCCCTACGCCCACGCCTAGCTATATTCTGGGATTTCCTTGCCAACTTTGCAAAAGATGAAAAGTACTTATGTGTGAGGTCTGGCTAGGCAGAAACTACATACACAGAACAGCAAAAGATTTTTTGCTGATTTCAAGTTTACAGCCAGTTAAGCTGCAGCATAGCAGAAATGTCCTAAATATCGCAAAGATGCTATGCTGTAAACTGAAACAGAGATGAAGAACAAAATGGTCCTAAAATTTTTGTCTGATGCAAAACTCCGTTTGACATTTTAGGATGATATGGATTGGAAAAGATGTGGGAAAATAACCAGAAACTAAGGACACTGACAAAATTCCAAAAGAGTAAGGGATTTTCTTTTCTATTGTGTCAATAAAAGCACCACAACATGACAAAGTTGGCTTGTTGAATGTCAGCATCCAAAAAAATCATATTTTGAAATATTCTGGGCTTTTTAAGTCTTCCTAACATGTCCATTCAAGGTAAACCACAAATCAACCGGTAACAAGGAGAACACTTACACAAACCCATGGGTGTTTGAGAGCCTGGTCAGCTGTGATGCGCTTTGCTGGGTTTATCGTCAGCATCTGGTTGATCAAGTTCTTGGCTTCAGGAGTCACAGTGTCCCACTCAGGTGATGGGAACTAAAAGAGGAAGAAGAAACAGATGATGAACTGAATAGAAATATCTTCTACTAGCAGAAGACATTCTCCCCCCTCACAAACCATCAGAGATATTTTACATCTCTCTCTCTTTTCCCCACATTCCACAACCACTTTCCTTCAAGATNGGAAGAAGAAACAGATGATGAACTGAATAGAAATATCTTCTACTAGCAGAAGACATTCTCCCCTGCTACACAGCTAAATTCCAGCCTTTGCCCCTTCAATACTAGGGCTAACACATTTGCTAAACCCACCAACTTTTGTGAAAACCCACACTGAACAAAAATCATCCAGAACCCAGCAAGTGAATGGTACCAGACAGCAGGACACATGTGTACCATTCACCAGACATAAGCAAGAAGATGAAGAGTTTAAAAGCCTTTTAGGAATCACTCAGACCTTTGAATTTCTTTCACACTCAACAGTCAAAAAAGTAAAGTCACAGATCTTTTTTACTGAGTTCTTACACGAAAAACACAGGCACTATCTTTTTTTACCCCACCTGTCTCTTTCTCCAGCATGCTAAAAGCTGTAACAGCTTATGGAAAATCAAAACCAGTTAACTACAGAAAAACTGCATGAAAGCAAAACCCACTAACAGAGAACATCCCATCAGGTACACTTTTCCCACCACAAAACACAACATCCTGGAACAATACCAGTCACTTAGGTGTAGCAACCTACCAGCAAGTTGTTACCAACCACCTACCATACCAAGATCATTACCTGGGGAGCAAGAGATGTAACAGTGGATGGGAATACAGAAGCATGAAAACAAAGAAAAGAATTTCAAGTATTTCAGCTGCTGATCATCCATGAGGGATAACTGCTTTCTCCTATAATCCCAGTAATGATAAAGATGAGATATTTACACCATCCTGCAGATGCCTGCATGTGGTATGGATGACAGCATGCTGAGATTAAATCCTATGAATCTACTGTACAAATACAGGTGAACTTCAGAACACAAATATGCTGTTAGGGTAAAGGTCCCTGTCTTTAAGTGGGAGAAAAAAATTGATTTATCCTGAAAACATTTCCTTACAGTACTACATTATTAAGAAAAAGTTTATTCCATCTCTTTTTCTCCTGCTTTTTTATGGCTTTACTCAGTTGGGTCATAACAATAGACCTTCTGTATTTGATTTGCATATAATTTTATTTCTGCATTCACAGGCATCGGTAAGGCATTATACAATTTGTTCTGCAAACATTGCAAGAGCCTACTCAAAAACCATGATACAGAGGTTTCAAGTCAGGACACTTTCCCCACACCTGAACTCTGAAGCACTCATGGTAATGTCTTGCAAAACCCCTACCCAACAGCACAAAGTGAAAAAAAAAATTCACTGTTGCCAGCTCCTCTCTGGTCAAGGGAGAACAACAGACTGGTCTTGGCATACAGGCCCCTCGGTGCTGGGTAAGGACACCAGGGGCAGGTGCACCGGTAAAACTTGAGCAGTTTTCTATCAGGCTAAACAAGGGAAGAATCTACTGAAATTTGTTCATAATAGATAAGAATTCAAAAACAATAGAGAGATAAGGAGGGACCAGGCACTTCACTCTTCATGACTCACAGAAAGAGGGATTTAACCCCTGAAGCGCTTTGAAAATCCCCATTGATATAATTAGTGCAAAAATGCTTCAAATAAGAACAAGCAACACAAAAACTTCTCTTGCCAGGCAAGAGAAGAACACAAGTCCATTTAATGCTCTCAAGTACAAAAACATCACTTTGCTTCCACTCAGGAAGCCACTGAGCCAGGACACAGGCAGACCTTGGTTCTCACCAGTACAGCTGTTCTCATGGTCTCAAGCACAGAAGCTGGGTAATCGGCAGGAGGAGTCCAGCAGAACCCTCACCTTTTGGGATTTTGTTTTTGTTTAATACAAACCACAAGACAGCCTACAAAATGAACTTCCCAACTTCCTCTTGATATTCATGCCCACAGGCTTCAAGCTAGGATTTCCAGGAGTTCCTTCTTCCCTCTTAAGCCTCTCCTTACATGGAAAAATTTATGTCAAACATTAAAGCTGTAGTACCCAACCCACACTTTATACCACCTTTGCTTCCCTCAGTACTAACCTCCTTGCTATTCCTCTTTCAGGCACTTTTAATATCTCAGTTTGGCCTTGCTCTAAAAAGCATTCTGTGAACTGCTAGGCTTTTTACCAGAGCCTCCAACCCACCAAGCTGATCCCCACCACAAAGCCACCCCTCCAATGGCCCTCCCTATTCAGTCTTCTCACTGGGCCCCAGGCTTTCCATGGACTATTGAACAGAGGAGACCAAAGACCATAATTTAAACTATTATTCTACAGAATACATTCCCATACTTTTTATTAGACCTTGATAAAGACAAGCTCCTTCATTCTACCTTCCCTCTACTCCACTGAAAATGTTAGCATTGGCTAATTTGCAACACTTCGTGGTAAATTACTAGAAGACACGATTTCCCACCCTCTGCATTCTCCTAACGAGTGTCAGTGTCCTAGCGCCCACTGTGATGCTTTCCACATATCCCTTCAGTAGCCCCAGACAGGACTGTATCCCAGGCAGTGAAGACAACGAGGTGTACGAGCACATCAGACATCACTTTGCACAGAAGCTTGGGGCCTGCTGCTGGACGCCAGGTAAGATAGTGCCATGTTTTGGATGGCTTCTACACCCATGCAGGTACTCAGCAAGAAAGTGCCCTTACGTCATAGGCTCCGGCTTTGATCTGCTGATAGAGTTTGTGCTGATCTTCATCCCAAAAGGGAGGGTACCCCACTAGTAATATGTACAGAATCACTCCTGGGAGGGAGAGACACAGATACACTATGGTTAGGCCAATACGCCAATTATTCCTTCAGCCCCTCTTCCTTCCCTCCTGACAGTCCCCAAAGCAATGATTGCTCCATATCTTCATTTGCCATCTGAGATATTTAGCCTTCTGAGATAGGAAAACACAGTACAAACATGTCATCTGCTGAACCTCACCCTGGCACTTCATGTTCAGGTCTTAACGCCAGTGCCAGGAGCTAGAATGAGCTGCGTGACGTCCTTCTACCCTCCTCTGGCTACCATGGCTGGCTAGCCACAACTCCCAGCTGCTCTTAGAGTAAGATGAAGCCACATCTCCTAGGGTTCCTGGGCAGCAAGGGACATTTTAGGAAGGACTTTGCTTTTAGATGCTTACTGTGCATGGTGTTGGGACAAAAACAACACTGACAAAGCTGACACTCCTGGCCTGAAGAGAACCATTTAGTCCATGTCAGGCAACAATGATATCATAATCTTTAAACTTGTCAGTCCCAGATACATTTACAATTGCATTTTTTCTTTTAAAAAAATCATCCCTCTTCAGTATTTCATCTTCTATGTAGTTAGTGTAACAGGAAATTGCTACAGTTATCTAAACAACTGACTCTGCAAAGCATGGACAGGTCCTATCTCTTGAGTCTCAAACATCTGATAGATAGCCTGAGGAAAGGATTAGGAGCCAGAACCAAATGAGTTCAGGCTCCAGTATTCATTCCATCTACACAAGGTGCCTATCCTCAATTGTGTCTTCATGTCTCCACCCAGTAAGAAGAAGCACTGTGCACCCTCCCAGCCACAGGCTACAAGGAATCACTCTTTTACATGAAATGGTGTTGTTTAAGTGTAAAACATTTTGACAGAATCTTACCACATGCCCATATATCCACTGGTTTTCCATAAGGATCTTTTCTTAAGACTTCAGGGGAGAGGTAGCCTGGAGTACCAGCAAACCCTGCCAGGAAATGGATGACATGAAGTACTTACAGTACCCGAGCAGAAGAGATCTTGCCATATCACAAAATCCACTAGTGGTAACTAACAAATTCGAAAACCCGTCTCTCCCACCCTTTATCTCATATTAGCTAGAGATGCCTCTTGGTAAACCAACAAAAAGAGGCAAAAAACCCCAAATAAAACAGAAAATCAGATAGGATCCAGTGCCTGTGTATTGCAAGAAAAACAGACAAGTAAGAGGGACTATGTCAACCAGCTGGGAACAAACTTGTAGGCCAGGACTTATATCACTGTTACATCTAATGGCTTGGAGTTTGAAAACACAAGACACAGATGGGACACATCCAGTTGCCAAATGGTGTGGGGAGACCAGGAGAAGAAGTCATCTTTCCAGAATCTCTGCAGCACTGCAGTCTCAGAGCTGATGTTTAGCCTGAAAAGGTCTCATTTCTAATTATGTTTTAGCTAAACAAAGATAAGGTCAGATCCAAATATGCCTGAGGAAGGTCAGGTCAAATGCATTTCTGTAAAGTGACCAAACAAAAGTCTAGATGTCTATACTTCTGAGCAGTAGGAAAGTTCAACTCAGGGTCTAAACTTAGCTGCTGCATTCATCTCTGACACTAGCATCTAGTATAAACTGAGAAGAAAAATAGAGAAACATATAGACATTTTTTTCTGTCTTTATTTATCAGTTTTTCCTCTATTGCACCTAGGCTTGTGCCTAAGACCCAGAGACTGACATGCTTGAAAAAGAAGCAGCCAAGTACACAGAAATGTGCTGGAAGAGCGGAGAGAAAATACTCAGGAGGATGCAACTCAACCAGCNTGGGGGGGGAGGGAGGAAGAAGGGAGGGACAATGCAGTAGATACAATCTGCAGTGATGTTTCTCCCCTTGAACATTAGACAGTCCCCAAGGCACTGAAAAAGTAAATATGATGCTAATATGGGCTGCCAAATACACTGTAATGTGGGAAGGCATCATCTGGCTAGGCAGTGATTTTCATCCCTTACAGAAAAAGCCTCAGCCTCAAACTGGCATAAGCAGCACAGCAGTGATATTCTTGTAAGCAGTTTTCTCATGCTACATATTTACAGCATAAAATATCCCGTCTTGCTACTGCTGCCATCACCTATACAAGAAGCAGCCATGTCACTTCCTCCATGTGCCAGGAAAGGGAGACAGACTTTTGACCCTCACATTTCCACCCTGAATGAATCTCACTCAAACCATAATTCTGTTGTGTTCCAGCAGAGGCCTTCAGCAGAAGGCTTAACACAACTCCAAAAACTGGACTGAGAAGTGACAGCTTCATCTGAAGCACCAAAGCAGCTAGTTACATGGGACCCCTTGAAACACCAAAGCCTTTAAGGTGATGATTATTACGGCTTTGCAGGAAAATCAGTTTGAAGATAGGCAGGTCAAATGTGGTTTCTCATCCTATCCCCTTCTCATCTTTTGTGCAATTCATATGAAGTTGACTTTTTAACTGAGCAGGATGGTAGCCTGGAAATCCAGAGACAGGAGCTTGTCTCAGTTTCACAGATCTGATGAAGGTCTTTTTTGCAGCCTGCTTACCATTTTCACTCCATAGCAACTCTTTACCCCTGTTCTGCCTGACAGACACAAGATGCTTTGCTCACTCATCTGTCTTAAACTACTGGGCACGTACCTACTTCTGTTTTGAATGAAGGGAGAAAAGCCTTCCTCAACAGAGTCCTTGCCATAAGCAGCATGGAAGGAGGGGGAACTGGGTATCAATACATTTGGATGCCACTGGCTCTTCAATATATGAGAAGTAGAAAAGATTGCAGTAATCAAGCTACACTAATGAAAATTCATCACTATAAACAAGACCCTAAAGCAGAAGACCAATGAAATCTTCTGAAAATCCCTCCCAACTCCAGATCACACCTGGGCTTAGCCTGCCTAAGAAAGAGTGACGTTTAAGACAGACTTGTGCTAGTTAAGCACTATTTGTAGCTCTGTTTTAGAAGCAAACACCTTAAGGCAAATGGTGCTTATCCGTGTGCATGTTTGCCAACATATGGGTTGTCTCAGGTTTCACATAGTTTTTGGTGAGGATGTGAATGCACTCCCTAATTTCTTACAGCCCCTATGGGCAGCTGAACATTTGACATCCTTTAATAGCATGTTATCCAAAAGAAAGGCTTATGAAAGGGAGGTGCAAAAGACAAAATCTCACTTGAAGCAAGCTCTGCAGTTATTAAAAACTGACCCTGAAGACCAAGCTTTTGGCAAGGATCTAGATATTAAATAAAAAGCATAGGAACTTTCAGTGCTAAAAGGAATAGTTACTCCTAAGCCCTGGATAGTTTCAGTCAATCAGAGCAAGCAACAGAAGAAACACATTAACTACAGCAGGGAGTGTCGAGCAGCTGATAAATTCTAAACAAGTTGCTAGCTTTTGGAAGGAAACCAGATTATATCTGAACACAAGGAAAACTTCTGTACTGGAAAACGTTATTGGTTTTCACAGACTCCCTAATTTTGGGCAGTAGTGCCTCTGGGATATTGCTTTCTCAAGAGCTGGTGTTGGGTCTAATCAAGAGCAGCCACAGTTCGCAGTAGATCATCTGCATTTTTTCACAGTGCTGTGAACCAGAAGGTCCAAAGAGGTGCATGGGAGTTTGCCAGAAACACAAAGGGTTTTCCACCAGATCAAAACACCAGAGGAACACTGCCACCAAGCTTGCAATGTGCTTTTACCTTGCTCTCCGCAAAATATTTTTCTACTTCCCCCTTGTACATTGTTGAACAAGCCCAAACCAACACTAGTAGCAGGTGTCATCCTGCATTAATTTAACTGGACCACTGGTGACCATCACCATTGCCACTTTAGACAGAGAGGGCTCCAGGGCGTGCAGACTTTCCTGCACATATCTCTTCATTCTGGAACCTGCCCAGCTCCCAGCACAGCTGCACAGTGTGGGAAGAGAGTTTAGGTGACTGCACTGCAGAGGCTTTGGGGTTATAAACGTGTTATAATGTGTCAAATGATTGATTCATCGAGTATTTCACTGACCAGCAGTTTTGGTTTTAGATTAAAAGTGCTTCTACTGATGAGAGAAGAAAGAAATGACACAAAAAATTCTTGTTGAACATCTCTGCCCTAGCGCAGTGGCATGTGTTTGGCAACACTGCAGAATAAAAATACACATGCTCTGTGCAGACAAACTCATCCTGGCAGATTGAACAAAGATTGCTCCAGGTCTCTAGAGATCTCTTCAATCACAAACTAGAAAGTGTCCTTCATTATAATGAATCCTACCCAAGTTTTTCTGGAAGCATACTTCACTCCAAGATTCACAACTACTCCATCCTGGAGCTGCCTCAGAGAGGCTGAGCGCTGGCAAGGTTCACAAAGACTGAAAATTTCCTTGGGAGTTCAGCACACCCTCTAGAAAACTCTGAAGAAGAGGATTTGTGCTTCAGGAACCCCTGAACCCAGTGCAAGGGAAAAAAACAACACAAAACAA
>VYZQ01035290.1:0-17796 GCA_013400655.1 Mystacornis crossleyi | reverse complement strand
GTGCTTCTACTGATGAGAGAAGAAAGAAATGACACAAAAAATTCTTGTTGAACATCTCTGCCCTAGCGCAGTGGCATGTGTTTGGCAACACTGCAGAATAAAAATACACATGCTCTGTGCAGACAAACTCATCCTGGCAGATTGAACAAAGATTGCTCCAGGTCTCTAGAGATCTCTTCAATCACAAACTAGAAAGTGTCCTTCATTATAATGAATCCTACCCAAGTTTTTCTGGAAGCATACTTCACTCCAAGATTCACAACTACTCCATCCTGGAGCTGCCTCAGAGAGGCTGAGCGCTGGCAAGGTTCACAAAGACTGAAAATTTCCTTGGGAGTTCAGCACACCCTCTAGAAAACTCTGAAGAAGAGGATTTGTGCTTCAGGAACCCCTGAACCCAGTGCAAGGGAAAAAAAAAAAAAAAAACAAAACCCAAACCAAAAATAAACCCCCCCACAAAAACCCCTGCCAGCTGGCAACACAATATTCCTGTCTTGCCTCTTCCAGTGATCCCCTGGCTGCTCTCCTCAGACTACAGCACAGAGGAAACATTACCTTCAAGTCCCTGTGCACGATATCATGCTGGTGAATGTGATTCACACTCTCCAGTATTTGATGAATACAGTGGCTGCAAGATAAAAGGGAGAGACACACAAAGTTATGTACACACATTTAACATCTCATCTCATCCCAGAACTATTCCTCTAACTTTTATATTTGTACTAGGGGGCCATTCAACATCCCATGCTGAATCTCTTCATCATGACCACTGGATGCCACAGCTCAGCACCATCACAGCTGAACAACCCCAGCCCCCCCGGCAACAGGATGCCAAACATCCTTTCTGTAGCAGGACCCCAAAGCCTCTCGCCTACCTCCCATCATTTCCTTCCTTCCCTTCCCATCACACTAAGCCTCTCGCTTGTTCCTTCAGCCAACAGTGCCCACCCCACACAGAACAACCAAGGCATCCGAGTATCTTCAAACAGCAGCTGAAATTGTGCAAGCAAGACCAAATTGCTCCAGGAAACATTCCATTGGGCTAGTCCCAAGCAAAGAATAAACTTTGGGAGAGCAGCAGCCTCCCCCAGCAAATTCAGGATGACGATGCCTGGGCGCCTGCCAGTTTGCAAAGCTTTCAGAGCAGCATCTCAAGCACTTTATATACACAATGTGCACACACACCCGCTTGCTGGGTGCCTTTTAAGTACAGATCCCACTTAAGGGGTTAGTAATCTGAAAAGCAGACTCATTCCGTTAAGTGCAGCGTGCTGCACTCCCCCAGCTCACAGAAAACCCTGTCTCTGCCATTCTCACTGCTGTAAACCACAGGGACAAAACCAAGACGTTATTTACACCTGTTGCATAATGACAGCACAACCCACCCATGGGTGAGATTCTAGGTTGGAACCATCTCTTACACTAAACATCTACTCAGCTCCCAAGGCTGAATGTGGAATGGAATAAAGATTTTGACAACTATGGCTGGGCAGTAAGCATGCAGATGTGGACAACTCAGAGAGCTCTATGTCCTAACTGCAGGACCTCTCAGACCCTTCGCTGACTTCTACAAATCTCAGAGAAGCAAATTTGAAATCAGTGAAATATACGAGGGAAGGAAAAAAAGGCTACAGGAAAAGATGGGAAGAGGGTAAGGAGAGGAAGAGGAGAGGAGGTGCAGCACTGTGTATTTGCTACCCCCGCCCCTCTGGAGCTGGCAGTATGATCCTCAGGGTCGAAATCCATGAAAATCTCCCTGCTCCCAAAACAAAAATGTATAATTAGAACAGAGCTGAGTCTGAGCGAGAGAGATTTTCTGGCCAAAAATGGCAAAAGTGTGAGGTGTCCCAGGCAAGCCAAACACGGCGGATTGGCACGGACCTCGCTCCCTCGCTCTCTCAAACTGCTTTGGAATTCAGCACAGCATGGGGAGAGAAAGGGAGGAGTTTCACTCTGTCATCTTGTGGGCACTTGGAGACCTGACCAGCTGACAGTCAGAGGGCTAAGCACCCTAAGGAGGGCTCACAGAGCAACAGACAGACCTCCTTTTCCCCTAACCCTGCCATAATTTTCCTGAGCAGTGTCAGTCACTGACAGCTCTTGAGCACTTCAGGGAACAGGCGCTGGCAAGAGAAACAGGGGAAGGATTATGATTGATAACCTCAAAACTTCCCAACTTCAAGGCAGAGTGGCATGATTGACTGTGTATCCGTCTGAGATGCTGTGCCTACAAGATCTGTACACCCCACTTGAAAACATCTACGGGGCTCTCAGACCTCTCTGCCACGAGCTCCAGCAGAGCTGATGAGTTCACTGGCCTTCCCAATCACCAGATGGCTCCTGGCAGAGCACACAGGGCAGTGCCTCATTTGAAAGCCTGCAATGCCCAGAAGACAGAAGATGCAAGTGAACCACGGGGAAAGCAAATAAGTGCCTGCAGCCTCCACCAACACTACCTACACTACCACCCCAGGTCATGCCCTCTTTCCTTCCTTGCGCTCAGTATCAGTTTCCTCATAGTACCGCCTACCGAGCTCAACCTGCCACAGTACCCACTACTTCCTTCTTATTCCTCTCTTCTCATGGCTCCCCTAATTCATGCTTCAGCAAGGGTTAGCATGGGATAAGAACATGACTGCAGAATAAGCAGGGTGAAATGTCACCACTAGGCCACTCCCAGGCCATGCAAAAGCAGAACAGGAGCGGTCTAATCCCGGCTTTCATCCCAGATGCTGCATGTCCAGCAGATGGACGGGTCAGACAACACCCTCAGCTACTGCTGCACATAGCATCCACTTTGTATAAACAGGGACAAGCACATGCCACTCCAGGAAGCTCACATGTGGGAGAGAGGGGACACATTCAGGAACAGAAGGGCATAACTCTAAATCTTTTTAACATTAAAATATGAAGGCTGCTGTCTCATATTGTGCCTTTCATCATTGCACCAACCAGCTAACAGTCAGAGAGGGTTTCCACAGGAACACAGCCTTCAAAGCGCCCTCTTCTCACTGCCCTGTAAAACATTACCTAGACACAGGCAAACTGAATGGGTCTGCCCAACAGCAATGGCACATCACTGGAAACCCTGCCAGAAGACGGAGAAGGCCAAGCAGGCAGCACCCTCACAGCTCTCCTTTATGTTTGCTCAGTAAGGACACATTGTCACCACCCACCACAAAAAAACACGTAGACAAAGTTGCTAGCAGTGGCTCTCCCAGCAAAGTGCACAGCATCTGCAAGTGGCAGGGACAGCAACATCTGCAAGTGGGCAAGGGCTAGAGCTGGCTGGTGACAATAAGTTCATGCTAATAGCAGAAAGAGCATGTGTTTTATCCAGACAAGGGGCAAGAGTGTTAGAACAAAGCCACACACAGACCAGCAGTCAGGAAACTCATTCCACTTGTACATGTACATGGAACACACACGGAAGGGTCTGGAAACAGTCTTACCTAGCATCTGCTTCACTGTAGTATTCTCTAGCAACAATATCCTCAAAGAGCTCTCCACCAGTAACCCTGGAGTGCAAAAGAACAAAGGATGTTACAGAGCCCACGCTTGTGCAGTTCAAGGCTGCACAGGATGTATACGGCCACTCACCCAGGCCCTTTGCCACAGCCTGTGTAGGAAACTGTTTCAGGGGAGCCAGGGCACTGCTCCACCACCATGGCACCAGCACTGCTATATCCATGTAACCGACCCCTTGCACTGCCTTTTCACCAGCAGCGTACAGGACACTGCTGACACACTGTCCATGAATTGTCCATACACCTTTGCTGAGCTTAGTGTATGCTGAGCTTGGGAAGGACACCCCTCCTCTGACCCCCACTGGGTTGCCTCAGAGACAAAAATCAAACAGTCTCCATTACACAGGACAGACATTCTTTGTCATCCCACACTTACACCTAGTGCCAGGAGCCCTCCTGGTCTGTCCCCACCACACAGTCAGTGGATTTTTGTCAAACAGGCCAGAGGTATTTACAGGTCTCAAAAGAGAAAGGGAGAATTATACTAATGCAGGTGCTTTTTATTCCACTCTCAGTCAACCATCAATGTGCCTGCATCACTGGTGAAGCATCAGAGACAGACACTTACAGATCAAAGACGAGGTAATGGAAACCTTCTTCTGAAATACTGTCATGGAGTCGCACTGCAAAAACATAATCAAGAAATGGAGATTTACAGAGCATGTAGCAAATATGACACTTCACAAATCAAACTCATGCACACAATCAGGTTCTCCCTCAACCCACTCAATCTATTAATTCCCCATGCCCTTCACTCTGTGTGCTCCCTTAGTGACCTATTTCCTTCCATTATCTCAAAGGAACAGATGGGTGCCCTTCACATACATTCATCCCTCTCCAGCGTCAAAACAAGCTCTGAGTATCTTTGACCTCTTGTTCATTCTTCCTCTCTAATCTTTCAGTACCCTCCTTTCACATCCGCCAACTTTTTCCTACATGTTCATGTTTTGGCATCTCTCTCCATCGATTCTTATTTCCTAAAACAAACCCTTTCCCAAGTGTCAAAACAAGCCCTCAGTCCATAAATTGACTTCTGACCTTACCTGCATGTCAGTACCATTGGTCTCCTTTCTGCCTTTTATCTGTAAGGCTCAACAATGTTCTCTTCTGTTCTTTTTTCCTTACTTCATTCTGACTTACACTTCAAATCCTTACCCAAAATTCAGAACCTTGGTTAATTTTTCTGACCTGCTTGTTTCCAAAGACATATGTGATCACATTCTGCTTCTCAAAATTTCATCCACCTTCAGCTTCCTTATCTATGCCCCCTTAATTATACTCCTATTGCCTAAATTAACTTTGATCTTTTACCTTTCCATGTCCCAGGCCCATGATGGGCCACTTTCACCTGATATTCTGGGATCTCTGAGGTTCTGCTCTCCTTTCCCCATGTTGCACACAGGCAATGACTATTGCACCTATGCATTCAGCACAGTGCCATTTCCTCCTGTCTCAATCAAAATCTCAATTTCTTTGACCATTCTTGGATACCTAGGCACTACTGTAACCCAAGAGAAAAAACTTCATATTGCTATGTAAACCCCACTTTCTGCTTTTCTCCTCTGCTGCAGAACTCCACTCTTTTCCCTGCCTGTCAGTCACAAGATAGCAATTCTCTTTGACTCAATTCTTAAACCTTCTCACATGACCATCTATAGTCTTTCCCAATCGACTCACCCAACTAAAGTAACTAGTTGAGACAAGACTGGGTCTCAGTCACTTTAACACCTTGTAATTGAGTATTGACCAAAGTAACACTGACCGTTCTCATGGCTACAAGAAAAACCTCATTATCCTGCTCTGTCACATCAGTGGTCCCTTTTCCTCTCTTCCCTCTCTTCCACTCTCTTCCACATACAATACAGGTAACCTGCCTTGATTTCCCCAGCATCATGATTTTCTCTCTGTCAGTATCAAGAAGTCACTTTGCAGCTCTTATCAGTGCATGATGTCAGCCACGATCACTGTCTTGTGAATGTTTCAAACTAGCACTTGGCACATATGGAACAGCTTTTGCACACGTCGTCAGTGCTCTTCTCTACTCCTCCTTGCAACTCTCCTTTGTTAAGGCACCCTTCCACATGCACGCAAACACACTCAAACCCAGAAGAGAGAGTAGCCCAGAAGAGAGAGTAGCACAGATGTGCAGAGACCACTGCCAGTACCCTTCCTCAAAGGATTTGATTCTTTCCTTGTTCTTTTTGCCTGTTGATTCCCACATTTTAACTCTCTTTATCTACAAGCTCTCTGACCTGGTCCCTTGACCAGTTTCCTTTCCTTCGCATTTCTACTGCATCTCTAACTGCAGGGGCTTGGGAGGAACACTCCATCCAGCAAAATGCTGTGAACAAGCCAGTACAGCATTCAGGTGCAACACGCTGCTCCTAATGCATGAGAACAGAGACACCACCCTGATGAACTATGTTCTGTAAATCACTTGCTGCAAACAAAAAATTCTTCCAAGTAAGCAGTTTTAGTTGGGTTTGTAATAACTTTATTGCAATACAAATTTGTGTTTACAAGAAAACTTGCCTCCTTGAGCACTTGGCAGAAACCAGCAGAGGTGGCATTACGAAAATACAAGTGACAAGAAAGGTATTTCCTAGGAGAGATTTCCATTCAAGACTGGAAACAAGGTGGAAAGCAGCTGAAAAAGACACTTGGATTTCCAGGGCAGGGCAGTTTTCACTCCAGTGAAGGCTGTTTGAGATGAAAGCAGGACAAAAGCACATCAGCAAGAGCTGAAGCCCAGAACAGAGGCAAAAGTCTGTGGAGAGACCTTATGAACAGATGGAGAAACTTCAAGGAAAGCTGAATGTATTAACAAGGTCACATTTGGTGATGCTCGGTGGGCACAAAAAAGCATTCTCCTTCCTCTGGTACCTGAAAGGTCACCAAAGCACTGCCAGAAACACCAAGCACAGAGGAAAGTGGCATGAATGAAATCACAATGGAGGAGGAGTACAGCCAGCAGCACACTGAGAACAGTGGCCTTGAAAAAGGAACAGAAAATATGTCTGCAGGTAGAAGTGAGAAACAGTGAACGATAAACTTTGACGCAAAGATTCGGGCAGCAAATTACCTCAGAAAATAAAACACAAATGAGCTGATTGGTGCTATTTCTTTGTCCCGAGGAAAGCAGTTTTGTCAGCTACATTATGAAAAGGGAAGGAAGTAGCAATTCAGCTGGCAGACACTGGCAGAGACAGCAAAAAGAGCCTTCAAGGATAGTTAAACACTACTTGCATCCTTAGGTGAGGAACCATGACAGGAGGACAGAGACAGTTCATAAATACTGACATTGTGCACCACCCTAGGGCTGCACAGCAAAAAAAGGCCTTGAAGGCAGGACACAGGTCATTAACTTAACAAGAGAATTGCTTCCTTACAACAGCCCAGAATGATGCTAGAACAAAATCTGCCCAGGATTTAATCTGCTGAGGTAACAAAGCTCAGGGAGTAATGGTAGAACAGCAAAATCCAGAAAAGCTGTAGGAAAAATTACACTGGGCACCACCACCTTGCACAGGAATAATTAGTGACAGCTCAGAACATTAAGCTTTAAGTGTGGAGGGGGACAGCAAAGACGGGAGTCAAAAAGGATCAAAAAAAGTCTGAATATACCAAAACTCTTGTGACTCTCAATTCCAGCCCTAATATCATACCAATGCAAAGAAACAAAAGCAATACTCAGTAGCAGAACGCAAATAAAACTAGTGTCCTTTCACCCTAAAGTTTTGTTTACCTGCCCTCCTGCAGAGCCACAAGAGCTTTCCTGACCAGTAAGGAGACTGAGGCCATGGTTCACTCTGCTGACATGCAACGTTAAAATGCTCTGCTTTCTATTACAGTGCTAACTACCAGGGATGATTAGCTTAAAAACATGACCTGCCTTTTGCAAAACTATTCCGCTAGTCCATGAAATGGCATCTATTCAGAAGTAACTGAATAATAAAAAATATTTTTAAAGTTTCTATGCCTCCTCTCCACTTTGGTTCACAAATATAATGCACATTCTGTGAGTATTCACCGTGAAGATACATTAACATCAGAAACCATCTACTACCTCCACCATCCAGACAATATAGAGCCCTCTTTGCTCAAAGATAACCTGTGCAAGTGTCCTCCACCTGAAGGCAGAACACAGGTTCCTGAATGGCCAGTTCCAAGAGCAAAACTCAAGTACTGGGCTGTCCTCTGTTTCAAACATCTTTCCATGAAAAGAGGATCCCATTTCTTCCACAGGCTGCTGGTCCTGACACACTGTCTAACAGCTCCATTACTACCACAAGTTCAGCTTTAACACAGCAGTTGAGCACAGCCCATAAAAGCTTCTCATATGAGTGTAACCTGTTGACATGAGAGAGTGAAAATATAATTATATGGGGAGACACTGGAGGGCAAAGTCCACCCAAAACCTGATTATCCATAACAAGAAAAACAGAGAAATAAAAACGAAGTATTCATCCAGTTAAACTTCTCTTCAAAAATATTACAGCATTCTTTCTTTTTTTTTCTCTCTCATCAGGGGACCAGTGATGCATGTGTCTAGCACGGCAGGCTAGACAAATGAACACATCACAAAAAGAGTCTCAAGTTGCAGTAAGAGGGAAGTTGCACAACAGTAACACGGTGTCTTCCAAAATATGATCAAACTAAAAAGAGACTAGTATTTGCCAAGAATGCTCATCTCACTCTATTCACCAGAAGATGAGGTGGATTATTTCTATTAGCTGATTCTGTTACCCAGAAGCAGCAATTCAAACCGTATTTCCTTCCTAGCCAAACACTCTTAACACAGGGATTCTTAAAGATGTAGGAAATTAGACCCTGCCAACACCACTCACAGCTGGAGTCACCTGATGACTTTTCCCATTCAAAGATCTCTGACGGATGAAAGAGCATGTACTACAATGGTTAGGTTCACAAGAACACAGAGGGGTGTAAGAAACAAAACAGAAGAAAGTCAGACAACGAGGCACTAAATCAATTACAGGATATGGTGGAAGACTTCACCCGAACTTTTATTCGGGGAAAAAAAGGTGCCATTCATACAAAAAAAAAGACGTTTTGTAGAGTTCACAAGCACATCTAATTTTGTAAGACTGACAACGCTTACAGATAACTTTCAAAATTATACCTTAAAAACCCCAGAGCACTAGTAAGCACTGCCAGAACAAATGCTGTCCAAAGGAGCAGCATCAATTACGGACTGGTAGGTAGAAACCTTTCCAACAAAACCAGCTGCTCAGTCAGCAGAAAGTGTGCATCATCACTTGGATGATATCTCCAAGAAGTACATAGATTCTGGGAGGAATAAGCAGTGGTTTCAGTAGAGCATCTTGATGAAACAATGTTTTCAGCAAGTCACAAAAAAAGCCTAACTTTTTTTTATGTATCTCCTGAATCTGGTACTGCAGTGGTACTCCACCAAGGGTGATGAGAGTCTGCAACTCAGAACTGTCCCTCCAGTTTTAAATGCAGACATGTAACTGTGAGGCATCACAACACACAAGACACAGCCTAACTAACTGGTTTAAGCATCCTTCTCTTCCCTCAGTCTCCTCTCCAGCCTTGCCCTATGTAAACTGATTTTACCTGTACAGGAAGCATCTCCCACAAAGCTGGTCTTTTGGAAAAGAAACTAACAGAAAAACAGTGATACCAAATGGCTCCCTTTCCCCAAAAACTCACATCTTCAGCACAGCCTGATGCAAGTTAGGCAAGTTTTTTTCTGTCTTGTATGTGTGTCTGTGCGTCAGGTCCAAGGCCGTAACGCAATCCAGAGCATTTGCAAAGAGCCTGATACCACACTGAGTGGCTCAAGGGGACGTGCTGTGGTTGCTGAACCTAACAGCAGCTATGTACTAGTTCAAGCACTTTCTAAGAACATTGCTGTGAATATTACTTTTCCCTGCCTGCTGTCTTCAGAGTCTCAATGGAAATCTTGCCTCAAGAACAGAACTTCAAGCTGCTTCAAAGTGTTTCAAAATCTTTGTGCACTTACATTTTTTATTTTAGAAAGAAATAATACTAATAAGCTACTATATTAACTAGAGAAAAATAGGCATTTTAGTGAAAAACAGCAATGCAGTAACAGTCATGCCATATGGTTTGCATTCCATGCCTGAATAAAGTGACCCTGTACAGACAACCACAGCTTTCTGATGCCTGAGTGTGATATGAACCAACAGAACGTAAGAGGAAAATCTTCATAACAAACTGCTCCAACCTAACAACCAATGTAAATTGCTGCTGAGTCACGCAAAGCAAGGCTCTGTGAATGCAAAAGTTGAAGTGAATCATGAAGATATCAGAAAAGATCTTTCAAATTTTATAAAAACCCACCTGAACTACAAGAACATAAGACTTTGAAAAGCAACAGGCATCTCATCTTTAAAAGGTCATATTGGCACTAGGGTCACAAACATAGAATATGCCTAGCCAGCTTTGACCCTTATCTCCCTTTCATTCTGTCCAGTGCACTGAATATTATTATCTTTTTACTCTTACATCAAACACAACAGGCCAGGAGCATTTGTGCCTGCCACATAAGCCCCAGGATGAACATTCCGTGTATCCCATACCCACAGAAAACAGTGGAGCAGGGCTGCACTGGGGCTTAGCCCACAGCTGGGGCAGGCAGGCTCTTGTTAACACAGGGTGATTTCTGGCAACCTGCTGCAAGTATATATCTTAAAGCAAGGAAGTTTCCAAAGTCACAACAAAAAGCAAGTACAGAAGCAGAATTTCACAGGACAATTCATGTGGCAGTATATATCTTCATGTGGCAATCACTCATCTCTGCTTAGGAAAAGGTAACATGGGCTGACATAGGCTTGCTCCTACATACCAGTCTTTGCCTGTGTTCAAGCTACAGGTAATCTTGTCTGCTAAATCTAGGTTCACTAAGTGCTCCTAAGCTCACTTGGTGCTCCTAAGTGTAAAGCATTTTGATACTATGGACACATAAAGGACAGTATCAGGCAACTACCTCTGCACCAATACACATCGAGTGCTGTGTTTATGCAGTATTTAGGGCTCTCAAGTTGCCCGTGTTGCAGAACCTGCAGCAGAGCCAACACAATGCAACAGAGGTTTATGGTTGTCTCCTGGGTCATGGTAATTGCAACACAGGAACTCTTCCATGCAGCCTTAGTAGTGCAAACTCAAAAGTGCTCTGGGATCTTCTGGACTGAACCATGTTATTTAAACATCAGCCACTCGTTAGAAACAACCACGGCTTCACTTCTCAGCAGTTTTCAACCAGACATCAGACATTTGCCTGGATCACGGAAAAATGGAAAAGGTAAGAGATACCGCAAGGGTATTTTTCAAGAGACTCTGCATACCAGAAGAATAAAATTGGAGGGTAAAACCTACCTGATGTCCTCTTCCACTGATATTCTCCAATGTGCCAGGAGGTGCTGAAACTACAGATACAAATACACACGGCCCGACAGACTGCAAACTGAGCACTATCGTCCATGGCAGCACGAGCAACAAGTGAACTGATGCAGATGGCTACCACCCACTCTCTGCTTCCCCAGCTGCTCACCAGCCTGGGCAGCCAAGACGGGAACTGTCCCACCATCTTCAAGCCTGGCTGTGTGCCAGGACGCTTCCTGCACGGTTCGCATCACTCAGGATGTCTGTCCCGTGAGGAGCCACCACCAACCTGCAACTGCCTGTGAGCTGGGTGCTCAGCTCCCACTCCAGCTGTTTCTCTAATTACATTAAACATGAAGAATTCAGCTGCAGCTGCTCAGGCTGCTTCCAAAAGGACTCTCCTTTTAATTAAAAATTTGCTATTAAAAAGCATTAAATTGTGTAATGCAAATAATCCTCTAGAAATCATCTGTCCCAGCAGCTAATGACCAGCTTTGTCAGAGCAGTTACCAGCAGCAGCAGGACAGTTAGCTAACAGGACATAGCAGGCTGCTGTTCACCAGCTCCTCAGAAACGTGCTCTCCTTCCCTCCTCTCCCAAATCTGACACAGCAAGGTCACAGTATGCTGGACATAGACCAGCTTGCTGTAAACTCCCCAAACCCACAGCATTTCACAACTGCAGGTCCAAAGCTTTGGAAAATGGAAGAGAAGGAGGATTTGTTAACACTCCACTCAGGTTCAGGCAGAACCAAGCTGCTGCAGGCTCTGCAGAGAAAGACAAGGAACGACGCTAAGGAAGTATGAAAGGGCACACAAATACAGAGGTGGGTTTCCTGCCCCACTCACCATTGTTCTCACTGTAACCTTTTTAAACTCTCCAGCCCTAAAAAAAGAGGCTAAGGCAATGCCCAGTTGGAAAATTCCCTTACACACAGAAATTCACAGCCTAGAAAGGAGCCACAGGGAGACAGAGGTAAAAAGCAAAAGTAAGAAGAAAAAAACCCCCACAAATTATTTTTAAAAAACATTTCAGTGCCAAGTAAATGTTATTTTTCCTTTGTTTTTATAATGTCTGTATTGAAAAGCTGAAGTTCAGCACGATGCATAACATTTAGAATGCCCTACTTAAACATTAGATGAGCCAAGAGTGCATTCACAGGAATATTTCCCGCTCTCCTGATAAGACTGCAATCATGACCATCCAGAATTGTTATTAATAATTTCCTATTAGCCACATAGCAGATAAGCAAAGTACTTCTGATAACCACTAGTATTATATGAGAGCTTTTTCTGAAAACACCCAAAATAATAACAAGCCAACTTCACTGGTGTCTCAAAGAAAATACGCAGAGAACACCCACTTTTTTAAAATTAATAAAAGACAGATAGTGGCCATGACAAATTTTAGATTTCTCATAAAATGCTCTGCATCTTGGCATTTCTGCCATCAGGGATGAATCCATGCAGGCAGGTGTCCTGTCTGCCATCCCCAAACCTTGCTGTGCGAAGCTGATGTTCTCAGCTCCTGCCTGACATTGCCCAGGACAGCCATGACCCTTTGGCTCACACAGGCTCTGTTGCAAAGGGCGGCTGTCGCCTGCAGGATTTCACCGGAGTGCAGCCACCCTCTGCTCCGATCAGGCCTCGGGCAGAGGGAACCGAAGGAGGCTCCCTCCGTTCCTCAGTGTGGGGGGGAAAGGAGGAAGTAGGGGAGTCCTCCTCTGATTTTTGCAGTACCTGTGAGTGCAGAGAATCTGGCCCTCATCCCACTATTTATTTTTTTAAGGGCTTGCTTGCATGCAGATAAATCTCATAGCTAAATAGACGAATAATGGAATCCAAATATGTCTCTAGTACAGACCAGAGAGATGTACAGAATAAATATATCCCCTGGCAAGGAAAAAAATGCAATTATTATTCCATTCCCAAAATAAAATGGGTATGGAGAAATGTTTTTCTTAAAACTAGAAGAAAAGCTATAGGAAAAGGTGGCGGTAAAAGAAGAAAACATGAAGAGGTAAATAATAATGAAAGAATTAACTATGAAAATCGGAACGAGAAATGCAAAGGTGGACTGCCTGGAGTTTTGGGGAGCATTCTATCAGGCAGATAGAATGTCTGCATGGGCACTCACCTAAATCTCTAACAGTGCAGAGACTGGAAATAATAAATGGTAACTTGCAGCTCAAGGCTCAAGCTTTCCAGAAGGAACTACTTCAGCTGATAGTCTGTTTGATGGATTTTTGAGTGTTTGTTGGTGGTTTTTGTTTTTTTGTTTTGTTTTTTTGTTTGTTTGTTTGTTTTGTTTCTTTTTGGGGGGGTTGGTTTTGTTTTTTGGTGTTTTTTTGTTTGTTTTTTGTTTGTTTGTTTGGGGTTTTTTTGTTTGTTTGGGTTTTTGTGGTGTTTTTTTTTTTGTTTTTTGTTTTTGTTTTTGTTTTGGCAAGGTAGGAGAAGAGCAGGTTAAAGGCATAAGTCCAAGAATATTATTGTTTGACCTCTTAGGAAGCTCAGTAACTTGCTGTCCTCTCAGACAGCCCCATGACACTTCCAAAGAAAAGCTGCTCAGTAACTGAGAAAGTCCCAAAGCATAACTCTTACAACAGGATCTGTTTTCCTCCTACTCCACCTTCCCCATACCACCCCCTCTCTGCACCAGAAGCAGTACCCCAGCAATAGAAATCGCAGGGCAGAAGATTTAAACAGCTGGCCATGCATGGGAGCATCCCACTTGGAAACCACTGAGTATCCATAGGGCAGCAATCATGGCCAAAACACCGGAGAATCCCCAGCATTTTAACTATTCTTTGCACATCACATCCTTTCTGTCCCAATTGCAAAGGCAGTCTGGATGCCTGCAGCCAAATGAAAACAAGGAAATCTGCTGTTTACAGCAAAACACAGCCTACGTTTTTTTTCTTGTTCACTAAGGATGCAATTCAAATCTCTAGTTAAGGAAAGGTGATGGGAAAACATTCCAAATGGCATCAGGGGGGAAAAACTGAAGGCTTTGTTATCAAGACTAGTATCTTAAAATGAGGAATGAGTGGTCCTGAAGTTG
The DNA here is from genome assembly GCA_013400655.1 of Mystacornis crossleyi. Lineage (NCBI taxonomy): Eukaryota > Metazoa > Chordata > Aves > Passeriformes > Timaliidae > Mystacornis > Mystacornis crossleyi. The sequence goes on along the minus strand of VYZQ01035290.1, from coordinate 3,820 downwards.
TGGCTGATACCACCAAGAAAACCAACCCAGTATTAAGTCTGCAGACATGGTCCATGCACCCCGTTTCCCACATAGGTTCGTTACGAGCGTTGTGGGATTCTCCAGCTGGGCTGTTCACAAAAGCACAGTATCCTTCTTTCTGTCTTTGCACCACTTCACAACTCAATTGTAACTATCATTTAAGGGCATACAAACTGGAGCCCTTTTCTTACCCACATCCATCAAAATCACTCCCGCAACCCAGAGGTACTAGGAGGACAGACCACCTGTCAAAGAAAATAAAACTCAACTGGGCCAAAAAAATTCTTCTAATTCACAGGAGATTTCTATACCATTTTCTCCCCATTTTAAATAAGGACATGTCCAAAATTGTGGTTTATGCTGAGAAAAGCCAATGGATAGAACTTAGAATAAAACAAATTCAGGTGCAAGTATATTTGGAGAAGTCTGAAGGAGGAAAAACCTGAAAAAGCAATAATTCTGATAGATGCTGAGGACAGCATTTCACCACTGCTATAAATTCCCTCAAAGAAATTAAAACTGAAGCAGTTCAGCAGATGATAAAAAGGCAGAAAGTAGAAACACAATTTGGCTCTGGCTGTTGGGCTACTACCAACCTCTCTTAAAATATGTATTTTTATTATTCTAGACCTAAGTGCATGCAGTTCTTCACAGCAGTGGGCTGCCACGAGCTGGGACACAATGACCGACCAAAAGTGCTCAATTCCAGCTATGAAAGAAATACTCAGGAACTCCTTTTGTACAGTTGGGTTAAAAATATCTAAGAAAGAGTACAGATCAACTGGTGACAAATCCAGAAAAGAGGCACATACTTAGGCTGCCGCAACAAAGAAAATTTAGGAGAAGAGCAACACCTAACAACACAGTGGACAAAATCCACACATAGAGCAGACTTCTGCTCTGTACACTGAACAAGTCACAACACTACCTTTGTAGAAGAACACAGGAATGCTAGAAAAGAGTTTTCAAAACTATGAATGATGATTTTGATCATCATGAAAATTTTGAATCATTATTGCTTTGGGAGTCCTAAGACAGGAAATGTTCAACACTTTTCTGAACTTGTATCTGCACTGAGCAAACCTGCAGGAAGATTCTAGGGTTCCCAGCTTTGTCACTGCTCTAAACATTTGATGGGTAGCAGGAAGCATTAGGGAAAAAAGATTTTTTCACAAGACAGCGTCTGTAGTGGATGAACTACACAACTTAAAAATCAAATTCACAGACTGACTTAACTGAAGTTTTCAGCTAAGCAGAAGACCAAAAGAGCTGTTCCAGTAAGCAAGAGCTAGTATTCAAGACACTGTAAGTTCAGCTCTGATCTTAGCAATTGCACAAGTTCCACTGACTCAATCAGCAAAGCTCCTGCAAATGAAGGATCAGGGCTGTGAGTATTCTTATAGAAATCTGCCTCTTTCCAGCAAAACAGGGATTAAGGGAGAGGACAACTGTATCATTCTCTTCTCCATGTACACAAACACATCCATGTCTAATGTCACAAAATCTATACATAAGTGAATCACTGTAACACTGAGTTGTTCTAGAAGTGGAATTTCCCACAGAGCCCTCAACTCCTGCCAACTTCCACAGGCACTTTATCTCTTTATGGACAGTGGGGTTTTAATGATGTTGTCTTCTGCCTCTAACACACCCATATCCTCAGTAATGGGTGCATTTTTGAAAAGAACAGATCACTGATTGATCTCTGTCCAATTCTGCTGTATTTGATAACCATGGCTGGCAAATGGCTCTCTGGGCCAGAATACAAAGTTCTCCAGAAGTTGTCAGAAGGAAAAAGAACAAACCAGAAGTTAGGGAAAGAAGTCCTTCCTCTACTGAAGTCTCACCAGCTATAATGGCTCATTCCATATCATGCATACCGTGAGTCAGAAATCAGAAGAAAAATGCCTCAAGTCAACTTTCTTTGGTCCAGACAAAAAAAACCCATATTGCAACACCAAGCTTTTAGAAGGATTACTCCACTGTGATTACCTTGGCCATAATGTGCATCTAAAGACAAGCCAAACACCCAACTACAGAGCCAAAGCCTGTAATTAGGGCAGAGATTTGATGAAGGCATGTTAGGATAATTCAGAAATCAGTAGTTTCACAAAAAGCAACAGTAAATGGAAATATCACTATTACTTTGTATCTAGAGAAATCTTTATTTTATCAGAGTAGCAGTGTTATGGTCAGTGCACTGCAGTCCAGAATCAACTGTCCTGCAGTAAAAGCTTAAGAACCACAAATTCAACAACAGGCTGGCTTTATATCCTGTGTACAGGCTAAAGAGAAAAGCAGCCTGCCTCAAAAAGTCCTAACTTTAGGTCTTCTGCCCCAGACTCACTACAGGCTCAGGTCCCTGCAGGAGAACAGGATTTGCTGCAACGTAGTTTGCGACAAGAACCGTAATAACAAAACTTGAAATGGAAAGCAAATGCAAAATCTGCAGAATTTTTTATGGTTTGTGCAGTGTTACTCACATAGCTCACACTGAGGCAACACACCAAGTACTCACCCAGAAGAGTTTACAGCATGGAATGCCAGTAACTAGGTGATTACTAACTGCTAATACACATTTCAAGGAAAAAAATACCACTATGTTAGAACAACATGTTTCCCTCCTATGACAACATAACAAGTCCAAGGAACATGGAAGCAACAGTGCATGTAGCATCTGGACTTCAGCAAGCCTTCTGACAGCATCTTACATGCTCTTTCCACAACCAATTAAGAAAANGGAACCAGCCAGGTATAAAACATTTTCACACGACTGCTGAATGAACCGTATAACTTCTTGAGCTCTTATTCAACACATTTCGATTCTGTGTCATAGGCATAAAAATTAATTCCCTTATTTTTATTTGTAAGCGCTCATTGAGTTTACAATGACTAGTTCCTTTTCTTAAGAGAAAAACTGTTCTTTCTAGGAAGACAAGAAATTCTCTGTAGAAAATGTAAGGACCCCTGACATTCCCCCAAACTGTCTTTTCCAAACCACAGCAGAACAGGAGACAAGCACTACCACATTACAACTGCAGAATTGAACCAGGAATGTAATACATTACTCTCTTTCGTGCTGTTTACTTATAAGAGTGGGTTTCTTCTTGTGTATAAGATTTACCCTGTGAGAGGTCTGGAAGGAAAAGATTTAAGAAATTATAAAACGGAGAGATGATGGAAGTGAAGTTAAGGTCAAAATATAAAGTGACATTACCTACTATACGAAGTATAGCAAGTCTTACAGGGCAAACAAAGTGCCATAACGAGAGTTTTAGTCATTCTGAGTATGGCCAAGCAATAAATTTACTGGCTAATATATCCATCGGTGCAAATTACTGCAGAAGGTGGCCCCTGCTCCTCTCCTCAAGCCATACCTACACCACAACTACATGCAGATGCAAGAAAGCTCTTTCTGATTAAAAGATGCTGCTAAAGAACTTTGCATTATGTGAGGTCCTGAGCTTGTGGAAATTGCTTGTTCATCACATATGGAATAGAGGCCAGATGCCAGTCCATGGGGTATGCTCTAATGCCTCTCCTCTTCCAGGCCTTCAGAGGACAAGAGCAAGTGATTACAAAGCCAGAAGTCAGGAGACCACAGAGATGCCCTTAAAGTATTATCTCTGCTGACTGAGTTATGCAAAAAGTAAGACAAGGTAATACATCATAGTCTTCCCAGCCATGGATATTTAAATGTGGTTTGGTTAAAAGTGCCAGTTTGGAATTTCTTAATGTTTTATTAAATAAATTACCTCAAATTAAATTGTAGCTAGGATCCTAGAGGCTTTATTTATTT